>OMLB01064125.1:0-27339 GCA_900302555.1 Myripristis jacobus | reverse complement strand
AGACATGTTCACCCAGCCTCCCGGCCTCTGTTGAAATGCCGATTCCTCAGAAAGGGGGGTGAGGCCGGCTGGGTGGGGCTTCTGCATGTATTTAATCTCGCGTTGCTGTAACTTTAAGTCTCACAAACCACTCAGCGTTGAGAAATCTATGAGCAGAGGTGGTCTTGAGAGCTGGGGATTGGTGGATGGTAGAGAAGAAAAAAGGGAGAAAGTGAGGTGGAGTCAGTGGGTTCGAATTAGTTTGTGTTTGGGCGCTGTGTATGTAATGTATGCGTAGGCGTGAGTATTCTGTGCATATTTCACAGAAACACTAGGGCCATAAGCAAACAAAAAGACAAAGAATGGCGATTGGGTGGTTGCATGTCTGGGAGCTAAATGCGTGGTAGTCTGGTTCCCCGGGCAACTATTGTTCTAATCAATCCGTGATTAAACAACTTTGGTAATTTGCAGCCGTGCCGTAACACATCCTGGCGAAATTGTGTTGAAAGAGCATGCCTGCGTTGAACCTCTGTAAGCCACGGGCAGCATCAATCACAGCCTTAGGAAAGATTAGGTTCCAAGACAAGCTCCGTCTCGGCGGGGTACACCATCGCTAAGTCTTCTCTATCAAAGGTCAGAGCAGCCAAGTGAAGGGGATCATTGAGGCGTTGCGTGGCTGGCAATTTTGAAAGGCGGCAGTGGAAAAATGGGTCAGTGACTAGTGTGGAAAGCTCGGCTTGTGCCACAGAAAGAAGCCCACACATTCCATACGCAGACGGATACATGTGGACAATGATGGAGGGAAGCAACACAGCCATCAGAGATTGTGTGTATGGGTTTGACGCTTGCCACTCTGGAGCTTTTAATCCCCGATTTTCCTTGTCCAGTGTGGTTCCACCAGTTCCATTGACTACCAGACATTGTGCCAGACAAGCAGTCTGACCTTTGGTGTCCTTGGAACAGTTGATGCTGTGTAATGTATTCCACAGTTGATTCCTTTTTTCGTCCTATGAATTTTAACAGCTTTTTTTTTTTCCTCCCCCCCCTCCTCTCTGCTGAAGCATCGAGTCTCTTTCGGTGTGTCTCAGCACTGCTGGATATTATTATTCCTCTTATTATCTTTCATAACTCCAATCACTGTATGTCCTGTGGAGAAACAAAGCTGCTAGACACAGTCGAAGATGGGAATGGTGGAGAGAATGCTAATTTCCTGGCATTTGGCTCGGGCACACTTTTTTTTTTTTTTTTTTTTTTTTCTCCTGCAGGGGGAGATTTAGTTGATGTCAAATCTTAAATCTAAAGTGCTGATGATGAAATCAAACTATGCTGAGTGATATTTGGATATACCAGTGGTTTTCTTTTTCATGTTCTGGACCCCAATTTGCCCTCCACTAAGCCACGGACCCCCATGTGAAGTCATTTTACCATATACCTTATCTCAGAGATATTTTGTTTTGTGTCAACCATTTAAACACAAATCTGTCATTGATCCAGCATCACTGATCTGACGTTTAAATATATAATCAAAACAAATCCTCTGCACATAAGTAATCTGCGGACGATGCATCATAGGAGGTTGCTGGAGCTCTCAGATTAAGCCTTTTATTTTAAGATGAAACAAGTAGACTAACACTTAGACGTTGCTACGTCTTCATCAGAGTCGAGAACTGACAATGCTCGGGACAGACTTGAGTAAATTGCTCTGCTCATCATGCAGGTGTGTGGCAAAGGAAGGGGCAGGGCCACCAATCAAACAACGCATTTTCCCGATTGTACCCATAATAAGAGGCTAGCTAGCAGCCCTCCAAGTAAATAAATAGCAGCCATGAATAGCCTTTATAATCTCCAAATCCCATACATAATTTACCAGTTCATCATTTATAAATGTAGGGAACCAGTCAAAATACAATTATGGCAGTACAAAGTTTTTCATTTCTTTTATTTCAAATTTTCTGGTAATTTTTTTCCCCATTTATTTATTTATTTCAAATTTTCTAGTTATGTTCCTGGTAATGTTTTGCTAATTTCCCAAACACCGTTTTCCCCCATGTTGATGAAAATGAAATCAATGATGTGTTTGTGCATGTGCATCAAAGTGTCATACTTAAACATTAACAAATAGTGAATAAGAATAAACCAGAAAGAAAAGATGTTAAAATGAGCCATCATACATTTTCTGCATTTTGGCAATTTGAACTGAATTAAACTGAAGTGAAATTAAACATATCCTCATTTTGATGAGGACCCTCTGGAAGCCCCTCTAGGACCGCTGGGGGGCATTACACCAGGTCGGAGTGGCCATTCGAATGCTGTCTCGATTACGATAGAGCTGCTATACAATGAATGATGTTTATCACCTGTTTATAACCTCATGAATTGAAAAAAAAAGTCTGTTGTTAATAGTATTGATAGCTTATTGCTCTTACTATCAAATCACCAGATGGTGAACTGGGAAATGCCAACAGTGTCCACCAGAATCCGTTAGTTGTCTGCTGCTAATTACCAGTGACTCTGGGGTTGATTAAAAGAAATCACCAAGCAGCAGCACACACCATTATGCTAATGAAAGCTCATTTGGAAAGGCAGGGTAGGGGTGCCTGGGAGGATTTGGACGGCTTCACCGTGTAGCCGGGCTGGCTGGGGTAAATGGCTTCTTGGACGGCATATCATTACAGGACCGGAGGAGAAGGAAGCCGTGTGATGAAGATGGTGATGATGATGGCGATGATGATGAGGGTGGCAGAATTTTAATCATGTTTATCGTGTCCAAAGAGTATACCGATGGATGTCTTCCCACACAGTAATTCTCATTTGCATATATATATTTTTTTTCCTGCACATGCCCCGTGGCACACAAACTACCATATAACTCCCTGGCAAGTGAAGATAAGACGTGTTTGGTGTGTTTAGTCATAATTGATTTTCTGATCTAATTAGAAGCCCTTGAGGGAAATGAACAAGGCACCCAAATAAAATCCTCATCACCAAACAGTAATTGCTTTGATGCCAGTATCATTGCATACAAAGATGTCAGGCCGTGTTATACTGACAGTATGTTAGATAAGTGTTCATTAAGAGACATTGATCATTCATTACACAAGCAACGGGAAAGTCAATATTCCATCAGTGAAGTCCATATGACCGGCATTAAATTTGTCAAGTCTGTGTGAGCCAGACAGATTATAGAGGAAAAAAATACTTCACACACTTTAACGCAAACATGGAGACAACAAGTGAGAGCTTAGGAGCTTAGGAAATATGCAATCATTTTGATATCTGGAATACATATAATACAGTGTTTGCATCAATTTTTTCCTCTTTTTAAATTAATAGTATGGATAATAAATGTTTTTTCCCCTCTGTTTGCTTTTGTAAGTAAATAGTGTTGCCTATAGCCCCCAAAGCATCACTCCACCATAGATTCCCTGCCTGCATACAAATACCGACACACAGGCTCTCACAAAATTCGACAGTTTGCTTCCACAAAAATCAAAATATCTGTCACTGTGTCAAGATGAGTGACGAGAGGCCAGCGCACATGGTGTGACGTTTCAGTGCACATTGACAGTGGAAATGTCAGAATGGGGGAAGCCAAGTCTTTCATTTCGAAAGGTTTTGAGCTGCAAACTTTTGTTGCAACACAAACTGAATTGTAGCACATACCTCGGTCACAACTGACAGATTTTTTTTTATTCATTCACCCAGAATGATAATAGCATGTGCTATTATAGTTGACATCCTGCAAGAAATCCAGTGGATTTTATAGTAACTGCCCTAATCCCCTGCTTCCTTTGTTTGATGAGAAATAGCCTGGGGCTTTTCAGGGGTTCAGTCTCTTGCTGCCGGGCCCCACATCTACCATCCAGCCCCAGAGCACCTGTTTGAGGCAGCTTCTCCGCGAGTCCTCGGCATCTAATAAACAGGTCCAAGCTGGAGCCTATTGCATTGCATGGGCCACTTTTTTAGCTCTCACATCTGTGATTCACCCAGCATTTCCAAAATCCCCTTGGCAGTTCAGAGATCTTTCTCAGCTGTTAGCATACCCTCAGGCCAGGGCAGACTCGCTATGTGCTCCAGCTGCAGGCTTTGCTGTGGTCATGGGGCCCCACTGAAGGGCACTATTGTCCATTCATGGGGTTCACTGTGTGAGAGGTCACATGAGAGAGAGTCCGGGTAGAGGCCTGGCAGGAAATGAAGGTGGAGTGGCAGTTTGTTCTATAGTGTGGGGCTTGAGCCTGAATAAATAAAATAGTTTGAATAAAAACAGAAAATCACTACACTTTCTATATTTGGAACTGTGCTCAAATCCATCCACTCGTGCCTTGATTTAAGCTTAAACATCTATGTTGTCTCTCTTTATTTGGCATGTGCCGTGTGCGTCGAGAAGTTAAGATACATGGTGTAGCTGAGAACCGACTGCGCCTCACAGATGTGCAGATAAATCTTCATTTCTCACCCAGTTAAGCAGTTCAGCAGGCTTTGAGAGGCAGCGCTGCTCCAATCCAAGGGCACCTTTCAAGATCCAGAGAAACAGCAGAACAAATTGGAGAACAAACAGTCACACGGGGTCGTTCACATTACCCTTTATCCGAAAATGCAGGCCGCTCAGGAGGTGGGGTGGCTGGCTATATACCCAACAATGAAACATAACGCGCATGTTGTAACCCTAACCCTGCAGCCAGACACAGCTAACATGGTTTAGCCGGGGACAAACTAATCATCAAGGAGTGGCCAAAGGGTTATGTTATGGGACTGCAAATATTAGCCCAACCATAGTGCTAATAGAGGACACTTTCCAAATGTCTTTTTTGGCAGCACTACAAAAATACATAGAGACGGGAATATATTTGCTGCTAGATGAAACAGTGTAATCATTTTCAAGTGCCTACTCTGTCAGCCCATACTACAGCTGTCCTTAGAGTTGAGCAAGATGGACAAAATTCATAATATCTATGATCTAATGCATTGATATTGATATTGTAGGGATGACTATTGGTGCTTTGACAGTAGATTTTTGATAAACTTGACATTATTAATGCCGACATGATGACCAAGCAGGTAGAGGCAAGTGAGAGAACAGCTAGACCAGTCTAATACGCTCAAAAAATTGCATTGCTTTATGCTATATCACAGTATCCAAAATCCCAGGGGATATCTGGTCCCATGTCACAATTTATATAGTGGCAGAAAGAGGGCAGGTAAACAGAAAAAAAAAAAAAAACAGGGTTGTGGTGAGATAAACAGCCACAGAGACAGAGAGACATGCACAGGCTGTGTTCCCTTTGGTCATTTTACAACAATGTCTACATTTTACAAGTAGCCAGTTTAGTGCATTTTCTCCAGATTATGCATGGCACCGTGACAGTCCTCCATGATGTTCAGCTACGCTTGATCACATACACTGCCAATGAAATAATATCGAGTTATCACAGCTTGCCTCAAACCCGCACTGAATTGGCCCAGTGTGTACACTCTGCTATGTTGACAAGCTTACAAGACTCGAGATGCGCTGGAGCTTCACCAAGTTAGATGAATAAGAGAGGGATTTTCACCTCAGAGGGGAGATGCCTATATCGGTAGACATAATACAGCTAATTATTTCTGTACAAGGAGCTCCTTTTCAGAGGCAAACAAAAGCTGGGAAAAAGGGGAGGAATTCCTACGTTGGGGGGAAAAACACTGAGGAGGCTTGAGGGAATTTTTCAAAGCGCTTGCAAAGCTTAACGAGAGGCAGAAATGAGAGACAGAGAGGCAGAGAGAGAGAGAGAAATGGAAAAGAGAGAGAGAGAGAGAGAAAGAAGCAATTGCTTTCAGACAATACACCATTTCTGTGTGTGTACATGTTTTTTTTTTTGTGGTATTAAACAAGGTCACATATTTTCAGCCGGTGATAACGAGGGACCTGTGGCTGTTTTCCACCATTAAGAAAAGAGACAGAAAAGAGATAGACCACCATGTATGGGAGGTATTGTCTTTACATCAGATTTTTCCTTTTTTTGTGCTCTCTCCATAGAAGGGGCGAAACAGCAATAATGTGTCAGACAATAACAGACAATAATGATTCGGATTGCTCTCTGTGGTCAGTGTTGCAGGAGAGGGGCCAGCGCAGACATGGGGTATTGAGGGATTACGGGGGAAAAGGGTGTCTGAACAGCAGACCAGCTGACCTCTCCTTACACTGCACTGGCAACTGGTAATCAGGGGCAATTATAGAGGCCTCTTAGCCACAATTCACCTAATCCTGTTGTGGGAGTGGGAGCCAGATGTAATTACGGCGCTCTGGTACCTTGACCCTGGGCCTAGCGGAACTAAGCTCAGAAGCCAACCACAGCAGCCCGAATTTTAGCTTCGTCCAGGGCAGACGACCAAAGCACTCCTGTGCAGTCGGCAAGAGAAAACCACTTGTTTCCTGTAGCTATTGCTTCTTTATTCCCCTGACATCCAGCTAATCAGTATTCTGCATAATGTGAGTAAACACAAAACACTTTGAAATGGAGGGGAATTCTGCAACTTAAATGGACCGAGTATATAATGACGACAGCCCCCTGTTGTGATTACTGAATTCATACCTTTGTGCAGCTCGTCCTGTATGTTACCACCATGCTTATAACTTATACAAGGGACGGTTGGACTTCTGAAAACTGCTATTTTGTCCCAACCACCTGTTGTACCCACTTCCCCAAGTACCCACTATTTCAAATTTCAAAATAAAGAATATATCGTCACCATTTCCATTCAAGATTTCTGTAATTAGGCATTTCGGTATATCTGTACATAGAAAAAAAATGTTATTTATTGAAAGTGTGCATTGGTGATGTTTGAGTTAGGTCAGCAAATTTTGTCATTACACTTGAAGTCCAAACCGTGTTCCTGTTATGATCAATGAGGCTGTCTAGACAGGCTGTGAATCATATAAATCAAACCTCTACTTTGTTTACTTGTTGACTTGATGCATAGACATGACGTCTGCAGTATAGACAGCATCAGCCATCGCAACATGTAAGTATAACAGTGGAACCAAGACATCTATCTACATCCAGTAAGTATATTGTATTTCAGCTGGTTAGTTGGTCTAACCTGCATTAGGTGAGGCTGTGTAAAAAAAAAAGTAGTTTTACATGGCTAAAAATGTTTCTGGGGGAGGACCATCACCCCTTATCATCCCACCTGTCAGACCAGAGTCACACCCCTGGCTAGTGACTACAAAAGCTTTGAAACGGCCTTAACTTCATTTACTTTGTGTTATTTTCTTCATGTTTAGGCTGTAAAATGCTGTATATTCTGCTGTATTCTGAAAGTTTCATGAGAATGGAGGTTAAAAAAAAAAAGTCTGTCTACCTGCAGAAAATCAATAGGGAATAATGTGATGGTAAGGGACAGGCGAGCTGACACCCGCCCCTGCCTCCAGCCCAAGGGAACAAAATGCTGTTTGACTGTAGCGCCCGGCATCACCCTGTTAGTCAAGCTGCAGCCAGTCAGCGAGAGTGAGATGGGCAACTCCATTACCAGCCTCCCACTAGTGCAACCTCGATAACACAGAGCAATCCGTCGCCACAATAAGCTCTGACAATTAATAATGACTGCATTTCTACCTCATCGCTGACTTCCTCCCACGGACTGCCTGGCTTCGTTCCCCAACAGCAGCAGCTCTACACATACGAGATTGACACCAAACTGCAGCCTAGGGCGACCAGCATTTAATTATAATAAGCCGCCTTTTAGCTGCTTTATTGAAATTAGTGGTTATTTTTCAGTGGAAAAAATAAAATAACATGATGACACATTGATCACAGGGAAGAAGGAGCTAATTTGTCGTGCATTCGTTATTCTAAATCCAGGAGATTGGCTGACATTGTGTGCTCCAGTCTCATCAGCAGTTTGGAGCACTTTATTTTATACAGTGGACTGCATTAAATACCTTCATGACTGATATAGGCATTTTGGAGAAAGGTATGTATTTCTCTTGTGCAATTAAAGGGATCAATTTAAGCACTAGCAGCAGTTGCCTCTTGTCAGATTAGATTAGGACTAATTCCAGCGTCACCTTTAACAGCGCCATTTATTTAATGCTCCATTGGTTTTGCCTCACAAAATAATCATTCATTGGGTTTCCGTTTGACAGGCGTTTAGCTGTCTGGTCTAACAGCGCGGATCCCATGTCAGTCTTAAACCGGTTGTTACCCTTGTATCGTTCCCCAGTTGAAATGACCTGCAACACCACACCTAAGCCTACGCTGGTAAATTGGTTTTCAGATCATGCAGATAAAGGAGCTCACACAGAGCTGACAAATCTTACCTTCTCTTTTTGTGTGCCTGTCACACATGATTAAAGCATGGATTGCTATTTGAAGATGAGATGTGTCATGTTTGCTAGTCAAAAACATGAAAACCTAATCCCCTTTGTCATACCGAAATTCTCAAATATTTCAGGTAATATGAATGCATTGTAATTAGGATGTCTCCCGCTGCGATGCTGAAGAGGCTGTCTTTGATGCTGGCATTTGTCTCCAAGATTTCCTCCCCAGCTTAGACAATAAATCCTCATCAAAAAGCTGTCCGTTGACTATGAACTTTCTAAATCCTTTTATGCACGAATACCTGCCTGCGCGAGGAGAAGCGTGTTACCAAATGACATATTAATCTTTATCATATGAGAGCTTTCAGTTTCCTCCTGTTGTCTCGGTGATCGATCTGTTGCATTACTCTCACGCAATGGAGATCAGATGTAAACGGGCATGTTATATCTGGAGGTTTGGGGAACACACATCATGAATTGTAGTCAATCAGTTAAAATAATTTTAGAGTCTTAAATGTGAGTCAGACTGTTAAAATTTATACACTACATATATTTATCACTCACAGTGCTTTTACGTCATAGCTTGACCTCTAAAATTAAATAGAAACGGCAATCTGTCATTGCTTGGAGGGAGGAAACCCTCTGGGGAAAGACAGGCTAGGCCTTGAAAAGGGGAACATTAGGTCAGACGCTGACCTACAGAGTGCTGGGCAACTGAGGTTTGGCTGCTGGTGCTGTAATCAGACAGATTTATTTAGTCAGTTATATGCAAACAGTGTTACAGGTCAATTTGAATACATTAATCATTCATGTTTTAACTGTGCGTATTTGAAAGCTTTTATCTATGTAAGTAGCTTTTTATATAAGTACGTATATGAATGGGAGTAAATAATAAAAGACCTCTTTTTTCTTGTTTTGCCACTAATTCTATTCAGTGTGAAAACTGCAATGAGATGGAAGACAACAATGGCACCAAACAAGCCACTGGTGCACAATAACAAGAGCTCAAAATCTCCCAAAAGCATACTACATACTCATTACAACCAAGTGTTGAGTGTGTGGTGTGTTCACTCTCTAAACGTCTGAAAATGTCACCACACATACTCAATTCGCCAAGCTTTCTGGGTGTGCAGTAACTAAGGGCACTCTTTGCGCAATGCAACATGTTGGAATAAGCAAGGAGCTCTTGAAAATGTTTAAGGAAAACAGAAATAAACAGAAATATATGCTGAGATACATGTTTTTTGTATTTGTTCGCTAGCTATAGTTGATGCATATTTGATGTTTGTGGGTTGCAGAAGATGTCTGGATGTAGGTCAAGTGATATGCAATGTATTTTTAGTAAAACAGTGTCAAACTTTGAATCATACTCATTGCCAAAGCACGATACTATGAGGATAAGTATACAGTATATATTGTTTATTTGGATACAATGAACAGCTTTACCTCAAGCCCAAAAAACACTCTGGACTACCAACAAGCAACACCAATATATTAATTACAAAAAAAAAAAAAAAAATCAGTTATATTGGAGCATAGCTCACATCTTTAAGCATGACCTGTTTCATGAGTTTGTATTTGAAATACACTTTTGCTTGGCAAAAACATTATCTAAGATAGGCTGATAAAAGATTTCCGAAGAGCTTATGTTTTGAGGATATCTTCTGTATCAATATTCAAGATTCCTTTATTTTTTCATTCCATTTAAAGTACATTAGAGTCAAATTCTTTGGTTTTGGCTCCTTGACAGTGCAGCAATAATACCAACAAAATAATTGAAAGGTGCTGAAAGGTGCTAAAAGAACACCACAATAACAACAGCAACAAGATAACAGAAAGGCATGAGAGGGCACTAAAAAACCCAATCCATTCCAATAATTTCAATACAATACCATAATTACTTGATCATAAGGTGAGTGTGACGGTACGTCTAGTCAGGTAAAGAAGTGACAAGGGCAGCACAGCTCACAGTAAGCCACGATCCATCAAAGAGTTAAACCTTTCTTTGAGATTATAGCATCTCCTGTTTCCAGCAAAGGTCTTTGAGGGGTAAAATAATGAGGGAAGAAGATGCAACGGATGCATCTAGCATTACAGAGAAGTGCTCCCCTGAGCGATCAGGACACGTAGAGGTGCAGGCAGAGGACAAACTGCCTCCCAACTCAGACTGATGACTGGAGGAAAAGCCTCAACAGGAACTGAGCCGCACTTCACAGCCTGTCTGTCTGTCTTCCTGCCTTTTCTTTTGTCTTTATTTTTATGCTTCAAATCAGAATCCACCAAATCATTACACTCACCCCACATTCTGCCATGTTCTTCTCAACATGTTTACACTGACAAATGTTTATGGCAACAGTGGTATCAAGCAAAGTGCTTAAAGCGGTGGCATCATAGCATTTTGCATGCAAATTGCTACAGTATAATCAGGTGTTCTAATATCATTACACCTCAGGGAAATCAGAGGCTTTTGTTTCAGCTGTCTCTGCGGCAGAGCTGCGAGTTAAGAGGATTTTGAATAAACTCCTTTGTGAAAAGAAATGTTAAGGTTATCAGATGACTGCGATGATTTTCCTGTGAGAATTTCCAGCCAAGTGATTCCTAATGAGTTTTCTTCCATTTTCAAACAGAAACAATTAGATATCAGTCATGCAAGACATAAGAAACTGGGCATCCTGCCACGCCGACGACTCTCTCCTATCCCTTTGCTGATAAATGCGTAATGTCACTCTGTTGTGTCACACTGACGAGTAACGGTTTAGCTGGCATTATATTCGAGTTTGTTTATCCGCTGCGTGAAGCACATGAAGGTGCTGGAATAATGATACACCTTCCACTCTGTCATTTCCACAGTCAAGACATTTGCTGTAGCACGCTTGGAATCTATTTGCTGAATAAATATAGCTGTTTGGGTTTTTTTTAGCAGTGGTGGGTGATTTTTGGTGACTGCTCCATGTTTGTTGCTGCCAGTCTTAGTCTCTCTCTCTCTCTCTCTCTCTTTCTCTCTCACTCTCTCTCTCTCCTCTATTTTTCATGTCTTTTTTTAACTGAATCTGCCGATAGCCAGTATTTAAACCTGACATTCAGTGTCTTACAATTTTGAAAATTACCTTGCAAAAATCTCAAATAAATCTCTATTTAATGCAATAAAAAAATAAGAAAAAAATATCGGAAAGGGAAGATATGTACACGTTGATATCCGATATATAAAAAAAGGCAAATATCTAATATATCCAAACCCAAAATATTGGTACTCCAATAAACCAGTCTATTCTATTAATGGCACTAAAACTTTGTTTGTTTTTATATTTGGACACTTGATCATGTAAGAGGAACTACGTCTAAGCCTACGCTTGACTGTACATGTTGAGGTAAACCAAGACAGATTATAATGTTTTGTGAATTTCCTATTAAAGCCAGCTGTGGTGCTAGTATTCTTACTGCGGTGATGTACCACATAGATACGTTTGAAAAAGTTCATGCCATTTGTTTCCTCGTTCTCCCCCTTTTCTGTTTCATTTCCATGTAGAGCGCTCCTCTGATGGTCTCTTGATGCTGGTATGTAGTCAGAAATGTAAATGATATCATGTGCCGTCCTTTACCATCTGTTTATATCAACCACACTATGATGCTAAAAGGCTCATAGGGGTTCAAAAGCCCTGTTTTATAGAAGCAAGAGGACTGCTTATTCACTGCAGCATTTATAAGGTTTGCTCATAACCTGGCAGCGTTTTTTTTTTTTTTTTAAATCACAACCATGCAGCCTGAGATACTTTCTGTTATCGTTTGTCTAAGGCGAACAGAATTTCTAAAGGAAATTTACGGTAGGATATGAAATATTGATACTGCCTATCTACTACGTGTATGAAGGTCAGGCCTTTTTTTTATTACAATAGTACAAAGGCAGCTATCGCGGTAAAGTCTTTGTCACTCTGAGCCAAATCAATATTCTTTGACATTTGTAGTAAGGTGCAGGGCAGCAGGGGTGAGACTGGAGCAGAGTGCGTACAAAGGCAGGGCTTTGCAGGAGGCTGACAGGCCTGGTGTGACCATTAGCTTTCTGAGAGACCCTGCAGTGCCTGGAGAGTGGGAGGCTGGCAGGGCGCTGTGGGCTTTTCATTTAGGAGAGACGACGGGAGACCCAGATGAATAACGCAGCCACAGAACAGGAGATAATGGTAGGTTTCAGTCTTCAATACAAGATTCAATGACCATAAACAGAACAAGGCTTACTGGTGATATGTTTGAATTGGGAGCAAATAATCATATTTTCCGCCGCACATTTCCCCTACCTCAAATCCATCCCGAATGCCTGAATGATCTGGATACATATGCTATCAAGTCTGGACCACTGAGAACCACTGAGGGTAATGAATTCATGCGTCATTTTAGCAGAAAAAGTCTTCAATTTTAGTATAGGAAAGAAAGGAAATGATGTATCCAAGTGACATTCAGTGGAATCTATACAGTAAATGTCATGCTGATGGTAAAACAAAGAAGACTTTATTAAAAAATCAGAATAGGCACAAAGAACAGGGCTAAGAAAAAGCAAGCAGACAGCCCGCTGCATGCTACATATCAAGCTCTCCTTTAAACTTTTGTGAAAGATTTTTTTCTCTTTTTTTATGTCTGGAAGTCAGCTGCTGTGCTTTGTTTCTAGTACAATGGGCGTGAAGCTTCTGCACTTATCGGCTTCCCACAGTGGATTCCCCGGCTATTGACAGGTCTACCCAGGTTTGCAATTAAAATTCATTGATTCGTAAAACAATTACATCTAGAGTGTAGCAACAAAAATAGACAAAACTGACATTTTCCTGTAATAAAATTACCATAATTAGATTGGGTGGGCGACAAATTACAATATATTTTCTGCAAGGATTATAATTGCACTAATTACGTGCGCTTTATTCATACTTGCCAGTGGAAGAAATTGGGGACGGCTTTGGCAGATGCAGGTGATGCAATGACGAGACGTCGTGAAATACCTTCGATTCCCCGTTTGCACTCAGACCGATTCCTCCTCTGAAAAGGACATTTTCTCTCCGTAACCACTGTGTCTTCCTCAAAGGGAAGAGAGAGGACAGCAAAAGTGACTCATGGATTGGAATATTGATTTTCTAGCTAAACAAGGGCTTCGTCGTTATCATGCACGCGGCGTCTCCATGAACGGAGGGCTACACCGCTCGGACGGGTCCACCGTAACGTCCTGCGGGACTGCTCTCGAGCGGTCGCTATGAAATAATGAGTGATTTGAAGGGGCAGATCAATAATTGAGCAGCTCTTTTCTTTTTCTCTGTCATCGCCTGCCTGCAAAACTTTGCCATATTAACATGTTCCAGTGAAGCTGCTGTCAGTTTGTGACTCCCAGCATGAGGCCGAGCACAGGGACGCCGTAGGCCAGGTTAGCGAACCATGCCAGAAAAAGAGCCCATCCACTGCCTCTGTTCATTACTCAGATGGGAATTAAGGCTGTCCCACTGACAGACAACTATATTTTCTATGCTCACTTTATTCTTTTACTCTAAGTATTATATGTTGCCTAGTGTGCACCTGTGATGTTTAGGTACAGTTTTCTGCGCTTTATGGTTATCTCTCACCCCATCGCACAAATGAAAAGATTTCACCTAGATAGATATTTTGTATCACATGCACAAGTTATTTGTTTTCAAATGGATCCAATTCTTTGTGTGCAAGGCTGTTGAGACTACAATATTTCACTCTAGCCAGTGAAACCCAGGAGATAATCAATATGACATGCCAAACAATAGAACACAATGATTTGAGTTTAATACCCTTGGCTCGAGAATCGCTAATGTTCCTGTTGCAGAAAATCGATCTCCTCCACACCGAAGCAGTTCTGACTGAGAGGCACCGAGCAAGGAGGAGTGAAACTACATCAAACACATATTAAGATCTTGATTTTCTACCTGACCTGCTTTGACAAGGAATCCAGATAAGAGCCAATACGTAGATGATTACACATATAATGTCACCGTACACCCATTATACACACAGTATGTCTGTTAGTCATGCTGTGGGGAGAAACGCACAGCAAATATTGAACGCACAGACGGCAGTAATCTAGCTGTTTTGGATGTTTAAGGGCAAACCAATGCTAAATCAGCCAATTTACTGTGGTTTACAGTGTCCGAGATCAACACAGCCAACACAACTTTAAGCATATCAGTCTGACCCAGGACCAAGAGGTGAAAAGTAGTGTATTTTTTCCCTGGCTCGTTTGATACGTTGATGTAAGCAGATTGATCGCAAAACTTAATTTTCCATCAGTAGAATGATTTCTTTATATTGCAGCGCAACACGATGGAGTGATTCTTATTATCTCAAATGAATAGATACAGCATATGTGTAAAGTCAGAGCATACAAGTGAAATAGCGTGGAATGGTTTGCTAAAAGAGTAAAGTGTAGAGGCCAACATGTAATTAATTAACCATGTCCTGAAGGCAGCGAATGACAGCCACATTTTAGGGCTTCTATTACAGGGTGTTGAGTTGCAGGCCTCAGGGAGGACTGCCACATCTCAGGAATCTCTCTCTCTCAAATCAGATACATGATAAATATTCAATGACACATGGGCTTATGGGTAATAACGGGCTCTGTTTCCCTGAACTTGATGGAAGAGGGGGCCTGACGGAGCAACGTAATACAGATCCCCAAACCAAAGCGCAAGTCTGCATCAACGCCCCCTCGGGAGTCACCCTCTGATCTCCAAAACCGTAGACGCCAGTGTCAGTAAATGATCCCCAAAGCACACTCGTCTCCTTGCAGGTAAAAGCAAATCGGAGGAGCCACCCAAACTGACACGGTGCAAAGAAGTGTGGCGTTACAGCTTGAAATGTACTTCGCTTTATATCGTTTTTGTTCATGTTAAGTCAGCTATAAGCATTAAGCCGCTTCCTTTGTTTACCTGTCTCCTGTGCCTCCCAGTAAAGGGTTAATATCCATTGTGTTTGCCTTCCCAGTTACTGAAGTCACTCTCTGACAGCATGATCAATAGAGCAGATTACTTCGCACTGTCAGCTATCACCTTTCCCTCAGAGCCGGGTAAATGAGCTCAACACACACCCGCTCTGCAGAGTGGCAAGTGTTTGTTAGAGTGTGTACATGAAATGATACGGATGATAGTTTGGGCAATTAATTAACCTTGCAGAGAAATTATATTTGTTTTTATGATCAAGTGTGTTTCCGCAGCACCTTGTAAGCCCATTATGGACCATGGAACAAAATATTCAATTAAATGGATCTTCGCCAGAGGCTGTAGCAATACGGCTCCTTGCGATCATCTTGGATTGCTGTGAAGGTGATTTACTGTAAATCATTGTCTTGCATCAGCATATTGAACCAGGAGATATGTTAATCAGCTAGAGCCTGAGCAAAATACGCTCTCAGCCTGTGACCCTAATTAAGTCATCAGACAGAGCTACTTGACCGCAGGTCAGCTTCCTCAGTCACACTGTCCTACTGCTCACACAGGATACAATGAACACTGGATTTTCAGACATCAAAGCGTCCAGGTATGATGTTGTGCCTCCAATAGTGATGTGGCAAATGCACTAATATAGTGTTTGATGATAACATTTACTAGATATTCATTTCAAATTAAGTCTTTGCTGCAAGGATTTATGTATCTTTCTCTCCACTTTTCATTCATTCTCTTCTTTTACTCTCTGACAGCAAGACTACCATTTACTGAATGCCGAGGTTTATTAAAAACATTCTCAATTTTGTTTTCACTCTAGAGGCTGATTGCTGAAAACACAGCGATAAACATTTGGCGAGGAGAGGCAGCATCCATAATGCATTGACTCTGCATTTTCTTGAAAGTTAATTAATGCTGTATGTGTTGACTGGCTGACCTTCGCTGCTACGAGGCTCACCACTCTTAGATAATAATAACCAGACAGTGCTAGCTGCTGCGCCAGTGGTTCAGGGGTTAGAGTTTATATTGGGTACACTGTTGCTCACACATTTGGTGTCTCAGTAGTGAGACAACACGCCTTAATCCTATTAAAATAGATCACTTACATACTGTATAACACCAAGTCAATGGAGAGGCATGTAATCTCATTGCCTCTGAAAAAGAAAGATTGCCCTACAGATACTTAAAGTGGTATTAATTTCACTCTATTGATGGAGCCCAGAAATGGGAATGGAGCTGATTGCGTGTCAGTGGTGAGACATCTGACGAGAGAGAGTAGTCATCAGGCTTTGGGAGCATATTCCCACACATTCGTAACCTGTTTGTCCTGCTGGAAATGTCAGGGTTTATGATATAGGAGCACAACATTGTAAAATTAATGTGTAATTCAAACCTGATATTCAAAAACCAGTTTGACTTACATCATGGCTCAATGTAGGTTTTTTTTTTTCTTTTCTTTTCTTACTTACTGCCTACCTGGAGTCTCACTGCCTCGCGCTCGCAGTGACATACAGATGTATAGGATCCCCATGGTAACTGCTGAATGTCTATGGCAACCCTGTGACAGATGATCAGGGCCATTGTGTGCAGGAGCATCAAAGAGCTGTATTACACACGTCAGCCAACATAGAAAATGGGATTTGAATTCATTACAAACTGATATGTTGCCCTTGCACTCAAACCCAAATGGGAAATGAGGCCGCAGCCAATCAAAGATGGTGCGATTACGCACTAAGTAAAAGTCTGAACTGTCACTCATCTGGCCTCACATCATTATAGAGAAATAAACCAACTCACTCTCGGTGGAGCTTGTCAGCTTAGCTGGGACCTAATTAATACCAAGCAGCAGTGCCTTGGAAAGTAATGTCGCAGTGCTTACCCATGCTAATGAGTTCTGCCGGTTCCTCTGAACTGAGGCCATAGCGGGCTTGCATAGTCAGTTTTTATTACATTTTTTACATGATTACAGCTGAAGGAAATCAGTATCTGTGGCAGAAGAGGCGACTGCGGGGGGAAATATCTTCACCTTAACTAAGGCATGTATAAAGAGAACAGAGTGAAACTATGCGTGCTATATTTAGTTCTGTCTAAGAAGAATAGACTAAAATCATCAAATCTGGAGCCACTCATTCCATATATCAGTCAGGTGAACCTACCTGACTGATGAAACTGAAAACATGATAAACAAGGACATTTTAACTCTAACCAGGGCTGAACAATGTCACTAAAATCAAATAAGATGATGCTTTTGAACGAATTCCTTGATATCGATATTGTGGGATGACTATATGTGCTTTCAGAAAATATTTAAGCACTGATTTTTGAGTTTTCATTTTGATTTTGCGGTCTAATAAAGCTGCATCCCTTTACTGTAATGCAGCCTTTAAAACAAAAGACAGCACTAATGCCATATCATGATATTACAATATTCAAAATCCCAGACAAAATCTAGTCTTACATCTTGATATTGGTACAATATCAGTGTTGTGCCTTTGCTCATATTGCTATAATGTATGCATGAATTTCTAATCTAAATCGCAACTTGAAAACATACACAGAAAATGTCTCTGTATAGCTGCTGTTGTCACCTTTGTAGATGATATAATCTTAGTTTCTAACCATTTTTAGCCAATGATTGAGAATCTAGTGGAAAGCAAATCACCTGAAGCCAAAATACTTGCGCAAGTGGCAGTCTATAATGTTTCAGATCTTCTCAGAGAGATTAAGTTATCTCCAGTGAGGGAAGCGTGAACTGAATGATGATGTGTGGATGTACAGTATGTTGTGCAGGTAGCCTGAGAGATAAGGGGGACCTGCCTGTTCCATTATACCCAGTGAGCCATTAAATGGATCACATATTAAGTGTGAGATAAAATGATCCTTTAGTGAGTTCGAATTTAGATGAGCTCGAACGACAGCGGTGTTTTTCTCCCACATTATTTTCCAGTGCTACACAAAAACAAGGCAGCTCCTCTAATCAGTTTGAAGTGCCCTCCAAGCCGATGGCTCGACGTTGAGGGCCCATCCAATATAAGGAACACTGAGCCGACTATTATGTGCAGCTTTGCTCCAGCGGTCAGTGTGAGATGGAGCTGGAGATGCACTCGTAAGAAAAAACCCACAGGATGTATGCATGAGAGACTCTTCAGAGTTGGAATATATATGGCCTCTGTTATTTGAAATTTTGATCTTTTGGTAAGACATGATGCAGAAAATGAGAGAAAATTACTTGTTTTGCTGCCATCAAGCGCCGCAAACACACACACAGTGATAGACAGACAGGCTTTCATCTGCAGTGCACTTTTACTGTGACAAGTTGGGTGGAAAAGCTGTTGACATCACTGTCAAAAATAGATTAAGTGTCACTTTCAGCAACACATATCACTGTTGCAAAGATATAACATCGTACTGTAGGACTGTGTAGCATAACCGCATACAGCATATCACTTCAACACATCTTTTAAATCTTATTTTCTCTTAATATTGGTGTCAACTTGCAAGTGTGAAGTCCATAAAGATAATTTAGTCCTAAATACTGTCTGTGCTCATAGATGATAATGAACATTACCTGGAATAACTCTAAATTGATATACTGCAATTAATTTCAAGTTGTTTTGCCATGCTCATCCTAATGGCAGATAAAGTCTGCCATCAAATCATTCTGGTGCTTCTGCTTGCTGAACTGAAGAGACAGATAATTGCAATCAGTTCCAAATGGATGAGATAATTGCATGCTTCAAGTGTCTTTCTCTGCATTATGGTCTGTAAAAAAAAAAAAGTTTTTGTATCAGCGCATATCGGACAACATATACGCTGATGCTGATATACCTGCACAAGGCCTATCCTGGCTGATAAAAGCAGTTAACTGATGTATTTCATATATAGACAGGTGACAAATACATTTAATCACAGCTTTTTATCTCAGGAAGAGAAAAGAAACTTAAGTTATTGAGAGAAGAGATTACCTCCAATAAACCCAAAAAGCCAATTGTGGTGATTCATGTCAACAAGAATATATTTTATTGTCTATTTACGTAGAGTTTACGTTGTGACTGCTAACTGTAGCCCTGACTCTCCGAGGAGAAAATATGGAACGCAGGATTTGTTATTCCGCTAATCCTCTTACAAGACTGAGTACTCTCAGTTTACTTTTCATACGGCACTTAAAAATGTAAATTACTATTCATCAGTGTTATTCCTATTCAGCGCGTGTAATGGTGTGAGACAAAACCCCAGCGTATTTCCATACAGGAGCAGAAAAGGAAGTGACTCCCATATCACCCAGGGTGTGTCAAACGACTGCCTCAGCTCGCTTCCCAGATTTTTATACATAGTAGGGCTGGGCGACAGACAATCGATAATTGATCGATAATATATTGATATTGCAATATGAGACTAGATGATACCTGTCATTCTGGATATCGTAACATTGTGATGTAGTGTTATCTTTTCCTGTTTTTACAGACTACAATACTGCTTTTGAGAAATTTTGATAAAAATATTGTTATATTTGATTTTGTCCGTCTCGCCCAGCCCAGCACCAAAGTGTCGTGTAGATACATTTGCTTTTATCATCTGGATGTGACGTTACAAAATATAAAAGTACATAAACTTGAACAACATGCCTGACTTTCAGTTGCTATCACATAAAATCACAGTGTTGATCCTTGATACCATCAGCAAATAACCTGAATGCTGACTGCAACGTTTGTTTGTTGCCAGTATAAAAAGTGTTGATACACTTTGTTGGTTTTAAATTGTTATCTAAATGAGAACAGTCAGTTTGCCCTTCCCTTGTCATTCCTTTCGATCTTAAAAAATATACTTCTGGGCTGGTGAGTTAGTAAAAAATGGTATAACCCGATGAAGATCATTGTGATTTGAGTGTGTGTGTCAAAACAGATCACCGTTCTTCTTTACAGTTGGCATTAAAAGTTTTCTGTGATCAGACTGCAGTCATGCAGCGCAAAAAAAGCATAAAATGCAGGTATAAGAGGCACTGAAGCTCCTGACCCTCAAGGCATCGAGCGTGAGAGATAAATTTGACAACGTTAACAAAGTAGAATAAATGCCAGGCATCTCCAATCCACATACAGGGACTATGTAATCGGTAAGTAAAGAGATTTGTTCTTGTAATGGAGGTAAACTAAATAAATTTGCAGGCTTCACCTCTGCATGAAGTGCATATTGTCTGAGACAATCTTCTCCTCTGTTTTGAAAAATAAGTACACAGAAAAATCCCTGGATGTGATGTGCATGTGTGTAAAGAGAAACCCCATCCTAGCATGATGCATGAATGAATCCCAGCATGGATACAATGAATCAAATTCAGCTAAAAGACACCTTGACTCTTTATCAAATCCGCATTTCAGTCTTTTTTCCCAGGTATTTCAGTAAGTTTCCTTCAAAGGCGGCACTGTAATATAAGGAGGTTGAGGAGCTCTGCCTTGCTGTCCTTGAGTGAATTGAGCCAGTGTTCAATTTGGCCATCTCTGTATCTATTTCTGTGTTCTTGATGTGAAAAAAAGAAATGTTTCAGAGCCTCTGCTCCAGCTAATCTGAGCAGTGGGAGTGTTTGAGCTTATTCTCACACAGAGAACATGGCATCTGCAATGCAAGGCAGGATCATCAGCTGGGCTCCTTATCTGACAGAGAAACAGCTAGATAGAGGTATTTATCTCCGGGAGGAGGCCTGCTTCGATACTCCTCTACAATAAATCTAGCTCAAGCTTTAAAGAAGACAATGTTCTCCCTGTGGAACATTTTCTCACAATATAGCGCTTCAAAAACTCCACAGAGGCTTTGTCTGACTAATTCACTCCGGTGTCATTAATTGCTTGGCTCGCCCTTTTATGAGATAACGTAACTGAGCTGGCACCCAGATGCACGAGTTTTAATTCTCACATTTAAATATCTTTCTGTATTTGCAATCAACTATCCTCATTGTGCTGTTAAGCCATTGTGCTGAAAAGTCATTTTGGCAGTGTCAAGCTGAGAGAGAAATCACTATTGTAAATCAATCACTTCTACTCTCTCGAACCAGATTCACTTTACAAAGAACAAAGAAAAAGAGAACCAACTGCAGGTTTCACACACTCTGATAGAGGGTGGATATTCAGCGAACACACATCGGCTTTAGATTAGCTAATTGCTTTTCAAATTGACCCATTTATCTTGATCCAACACGCTTCAAGATTAGGGTTCTATATTACTTATTTTAGCAGCGCTGAAGATCCTGCATGACTGGTGGGCAACACCCATGCATTACTCACTGTGCATCTTATCACGTGTTTGTGCATGTGCTTTTTTTACGTGCGTTCACTCTTATAGCTTCAGAATCATCAGATCCAGAGAGCTATGACACACAAAATATTGTTTTACAAGTACAGGACACTCACCCAGCTGGCTTTCTTTTACATTTGTCGTTTAAACTTTGTCATTTGTAACTTCAGAAAACCGAAAGTCGAGCTTAACGAAAGGTTTGGTCAAGACAACGGTGAGTCCAGTCATGAAAATCCTGTGCTAAGCTGGAGAAAACGTTTTAGACCAAACAGGGGATGCCACAAATGAAGCAATTCTCACCGTGGTTAATTAAATTGAATTAATTTTGATGAACATATAGGATGTTTGCTTTTGACAGCTAAATGTGAGTATGCATATCAATAATAGACCATGATGATTATTTTGTTGTTATACTTTTCAGGCAGTTTCAAGAACTTCATAGTTTAAGAATTCACTTTTTTTTTGCCGTCATCTGTTTGCTGTTATTGTAATGAACATGATTTCTTTTTGGATTTCTGTGAGGGAAGTTTTGCTTGGAATACATTGTGATAGTGGAGGGGAGGACACATAGATTGCATTTATGTGTATTTTGATAAATCAGTATTCAGCAATATACCGGATTTTATAGAACGACATCAAGGAGATTTGTCGTCAGCAGTAACAATAAAATTGGAGAATTGGAAACAGGTCTTGATGTTTGATTGGGCTACAACTTCAGGTTTCCACCCAGCGTGAATCAGCCAGATCTGATATTTATACAAAGCTGAAGCAAAAACAAAACGTCTTGATTCTCATACACCCCAAAAACACAGTAAAGTGGGCCAGGCAGATGTGATGGTGCACTTGTAAAGATCAGGCTACATCAACACTTGGGCTGGAGCTGAGATCATATTTTGTTAGTGTGAACGACAACATGGCTTCTTTAATATGAGGAAAAAGAAAACAGCAGAGTCTGCCTTATAAGACCTTAGCCAATTAGAAACCAACATAGAAACACTATAGTTATTTAAACACACACAAAAAAAATTAACAACAAATCAATTAATCCTGCGTATTGTAAATCTAGTGCAAGTCCAATGCTCAGATCAGATGTCTATAAACACATTTGTGATCCCAAAACATAATGAAAAGCAGACAAAGTAAACATAACACATTTATTTCAGCTAAGAACAGACTTCCAAAGATTGTCCAACAATGAACGAATGAATGAAGTGTGATGATGAAAAAAGCAAATCTTCCCTTAGTGTTTTAATGTAGCAGAATTTTTGTGCTTTTATTGTCTAATTCAGTGTCTGCCTACTTCTCACTTTTGTGTAAGACTGAAACCGACATGGAGGACCGCAGCAAACAACGACATGGCTTGTTTTAAACTGGTGTGAATGAGGAATTGCTCAGTTTGGAGTTGGTGATCTTCAGGCGTTGCTGGCATGAATTCCATTCATCAAAACAGCCGGCCTCTAACGAGCAATGAAATGGACAATTTGATGTGATGTGACTGCACAGAAGTCGTGAATGTAAGTGGAGGGACGGGGGTGGTGCAGCGATCAGAGAGCGTCTGGCATGTGGACAGCCCAGGCTGAAGCCGTCTCCTGCGCAGGTGTCTTTCTTCAAGACGCCCAAAAATCCCTTCCAGCTCTGGGACTGCTGCTTTGTCACTGACCCTGCGCTCTGGCCTCTCCGCTATTTCCCGATGGGGTCCTGTGCATTAATATCAATGTGGAAAAAAAAAAAATCATTACTTGGTGTGCAGAAGCTTGGATACAGAACATATTTTGAGGCTGACTTTCTTGTAAGAGCTCAACATGAGCCACGCCAGCAGTGGAGACAGGCTCATTAAAGGCTGCCTCCCCTCATGTGACAGTGGCCATTTGTTTAGGAAGCTATCTTCTCTCCAGCCTACCCAGATGTGATAAGTCAAAGCATAAGAGCGCTCGCAGAGACATCTGACAAATGGCGTTGCATACAGTACCTGCCTCAGACTGTGGCAGCATCACTTTGGAAGAATAATGTCCAAGAGGAATCAATTTCCTGCAATGAAGCTCGGCAAAGACAAAAATCGTCAAGACGCAGTTTGTCTGTATGTGAAATTTGATGTGCCTCCTCCTTGACAACAAGACAACTTCTCACAGAAAGACAACCTAATACGTCCTACAAAAGATTTGAGCGGGATTATGTCAGTCAATAAAATACATCAAGCGGAGTGTCGGTGAAATCATTCAGTGGTACACTGTAGCGCTGCTGTCTTGAAGTATAAAACAGAGTGACAAAGAATAAATGGGCAGCTTTGCACTTGGTTGTAGAGTAAAAACACACCTGCTTGGATTTAGATGGATCTGGGGCCCTTCAGGATGGACACACAAACACTCTCTAAAAAGGGTGAAAGCTCTGAGACTGTGGGGTAAAAGATCTGAGGCACTCTGATGATAAGTGAATAAAAAACCTTTATGGAACCAGCGCATTTCAGCCCATAAAACGCCTTCATCAGGGTGCAGATAAAGATGACCTTAGTGTTCGCCAGAACAAGGAACACCCGGTGTTACCTCATGACCGTGTAATCCCATGACGACCGAAAACAGAAAGAAAACGGTGCTCTTATCTACAAATAAAGAAACAACACAAGATCTCATACAATCATAAGCAAACACAACACAACCAAAAAAGATACAGCGATAAAAGAGAAAGGAAGCCCTAATGAGAAAAAGATAAAGCTGATTTTTTACATTGATGTGGTCAAACTTACAATCAAAGTGAAGTGGCAGAAAAACAACATCACTCATCACAGTAAATCAGTGATAATAAGAATAAAGTCATGTTGCCAATAGTCATATATAGAAAAATAAAACACATTTCCTGCCTTTGACATAATCATTACTTCATTAAAACTACATTAAAAAGCTATAAGCAAATAATTTTTCAAAGATTAAACATTATCTATAGATGTGTTACCTGTAAGTCATGTGGATTTTTTTTTTTTTAGCATGATTGCATGCTGATTTTTGAATTTCATACACAGTGCAAATAATCTACAACCTCAGGGTTAACACTATTCTGATGCAAAGTGAGTCACACAGAATAACATAGTTTATCTTATGTTTAATAAGTGGTGGTACAACTGAAGACTCTGTAATCTAGGTTTCAGGATTAGTCATCACAAAAGTCATTATCCTGCACTACTCATGATGACTCAGCCTTTTAGACAGAAAAATCACAGTGATATTACATGCGAGAATTGGGCTCACTTGCTTTGAAGGTTAATCTCCTGTCTGTCAATTGTCTTTGTTTTCACACATGATGCATATTTGCTATTATTATTTTTGTTATGTTTTGTCATCAACACTGTGCTTTTGCCGCGATGTTGCTTGCAGGCAAATCCCCCCCCCAGCAAGCCGTTTTCAGACAAAAGTGTTGCAGGCTTCACTTCCATTATAGCAGTCTCCCTCTGGCTGTATCGAGTGTCTGCTGCTCAGGATGTGGTGCAACAATTAATCCTCAGATTGATTCACTTCCTATTGAACTGCCCCCAAACTCAAGCTGTAATTCAACCTGTCCTTGTTAATCTTAGACCCTGCCTCACTCACATGACATTAAAAAGGGGTGAAACTCGGCCGACGATACGAAATAATTTGTTGATGAAGCTGTTTTAGAGCAAATGTAATGTGTGAATCTCTATTTGTTAGATTCCAATTGATTTGGAGTAAATGTAGCTGAGGAAGCGGTGGCTGAATTGTCATGAACATGTAGATGAAAATATGGAAATATTCATGTTTTTTGTTTAGTCATTTACCGACGAACGACACTGCACCTACCTGTAACAAGTGATTCCTGAATGAGAGTGGAAGTAATTTGCCATCGCAGGCTCTCTACGCTGACAAAAAGTTCATTTTAATGAGGCATCAAGGCAGGAGGCATTTCCTGTCACTCTGTCACAGGATTATGTTAATGAGTGCGAAAACGACTGGGAGTCTATGAGCAGCGAAAGGCATTGTGATTTTGATTTATGTATCTCACAGCGGCTTATATTCACTGAGCAGGGCTCAAGGTGGGAGAAACACTCCATCATAGCGCTCCTATATATCACGGCACAAAAATATTGAGCCACTTATTCTCAATTGTAGCTGCCGAATTGTCAAAATGCACCAGATAGCCGCCGATCATGTTTCCATCAATAAAGTGTTGCAGCAGCATTTTTCAAGAGTGAGATTTCATATCACGATTTGAGGATTTTTATATTAAAAGCCTCTCAGTGCAATCAATCTGTCCTTGGGGACGGGATGGAAATAAAAGCTTAATAAATATTATCAGCAGCAGCGTTTCCTAGGCGGTCCTCTTCACCCTGAATGTAGCACCTTTTAGTGCTTACAGGATGCTTTGAAATTGTGAGAACAGATATTTCACATGTGGGGAATTTGTGTGTGGGGTTCAGCTGGCCAGATAGTTCAAACCTCTGCATTCTGGGGACAGTGTGCTACGAACATCATTGTGCAACATGAGACGGTAACAATACTAATCCCCTTCAAAGGCAATGTGCTTTTCACAAGTCCTTTAAAACCTCTCTTTTCCCAGTCAGAAAGTGCCAGAGGGAAAACCACTAGGCTGCACTTTGATCTTGCCAAGTCTATCACTTCTGATAAGAGCTTCTGAAGCAAAATGAGCAAAACATTGTCATTCAAAGGGCAGGCTGGTGGTATGGCACATTAATTAATGTAAACTGCTGGGAGCCTCGACTGCGCTGCATGTGGTGGAAATTCAGGTTTTGTTTCTATCCTTCTACTGGCGGAGGTTTAATCCATGAAAAACACGTTAGCAGTCTGTGACAGTGATTCCAGGCTAAATCTAAAGTGTCAGTGTGTCTGATACCGTCATTATTACTGCTGAAATTCCATAAAGAAACTGGCACTTATGCAATTATCAAAACAATGTGTGAAGCAAAATGGGACAGAACATGACTTCAGGCAATGTGTGTCATGATTAGACGCATATTAACGCAATAACCACAGAATTTATGTTCTATGCATCGGAGAGTACAAAATCCCTGTTCCTCTATTCATTTACACTATTTCTTTCCAGTGCCAGTCACATTTCACTCCATTTCCTAAATGCTCTGCTAACTCAGGCCTAAGACAGAGGTAATGTTTTATCTGCAATCCTGGAAAAGCCTCAAAAAACACAGGACTATATTTGTATATGGATTATGAATGTATACTATCTTAACATTTCCGCTGTAGCAATTGTTAGATTCATCAGTCAATTTTCTCCCTAGCTACAGTCCTCGGAAATGGTGGAATACAACAGTCAGACTGACGGCTTTTTTTCATTTCGCGATTGTGGCAGACACTTAATTTTGTCAAAAAATGAAGCTGGAAAACTTTTTTCTTAAACAGAGGATTAGAATACCCTCAGTAGAGGACGGCATGTATTGATTCATGTTCAAACCAAACGAGAAAATATCCCATCCCGGGTGCTGTTTCTCTAAACTCTTTGATGTGTGAAATGCTGTACGTCTTGTCTTCATGTTCAGACCCTTTAGCTCTTCAGACTCTCTGATGCCTCCTCATTATACAGTGGGGCGGCCTTATATAAGTTGTAGTCGTTCCCTCTTAAGCAGCAGACAAATATAGAGAAAGTGCTGTGTACTGCGGACGTGTGATGTACGTAAAGATGGTAGAAATGAGAAGACACTGTACATGGCTATGGCCTTGTGATAAGAGCTGGCAGCTGTATTACTCACTGAAACTGCCAGGAGATTTTGGGATTATTCTAGCAGGGACCCAACCAGCATAACAAAGCACATTATACTGTAAATAATGTGTAAGCATTCCCTTATCTCCCTTTGAGTGAAAAGCAAAA
>OMLB01064124.1:0-21785 GCA_900302555.1 Myripristis jacobus | reverse complement strand
CCAGCTGCCTTTACTTCCAACTGTTAATCATCTTCAGTTACTCCCATTCCACATACTGCAGTCAACAGATAAAATACAGTACATCTTAACTGTGTGCTACTTTAAGGTCTTGTTGGAGCCAAAATGGAAAAGGAACTATGTTTAGACTCCTACGCTAACAGAAGAAAGGCTTTCTTTGGTCAAAACAACAAACCACGCCAGTGTGAACGCTGTGTTGATAGCTGAATTTTTATGGACTGAATCCTGCATGCAGTGTCTGTAACAGCCTTCAAGATACACTCCATAGATGCAAGCAGTTCAGAAGTACCACAATGACAATGAAAGCTGTGCAGCAGAAGGCTTTAGGCCAGCTTCTGCTCTCAGACCCTTATTGGTTCTTTAAAGCAGCAATAAATCCACAGGAGTGAACATGCTGTTTCTGGAAGGGTCTGTCTGGGAGGACAGCTGCCAAAGGAAGTGTTAGATGAGTCAACCCACTCAGTATGGTCGCTTCTCGCAGTCTCCACGCTCCATCGCTGACACTACAGCAGGTCTGGATCTCTTCCCTGTTTCCTTAGCAGAAGTGAAGCTCAGAGCCAACGACTGGCTTAGACCAATATTAGTATTTCTTAAAAAAATATATACATATATCAGCAAGTCAAAAACAAACTCATTATGATTGAACTTCCTCCCTTACCACTACATCAGCTGGCTGACCAGACACATCACCCAGGTTTGAAGTGGAGAGATTTTACTCAACAGGTTTAGAGGTCAAGATTTACAGTGCAATATTATTTCATTTACTCATTTAATACACAATGTTCAGCAACCCTGGGTGTGTGCGAGCTTTTGATCAAAAGTCAGTGGGTAGAAAAACATATCTAGTTAGCTGGCCATTAGGGGTGTAACAATCGATGATGGCATCCGCTATCGGCGATGGAAAAAATGTATTGGCGACCATCTCTGTGATGTAACATTTAACCTTCCTTCCATTTTATCTTCTCTCTCTTCAGAGGGTTAACTGTCCATGTATGTAGCAGAGCTGCTGTCGCGAATGCAATTTCCACTGACCCTGGTCAAGTGGCCAAAAAAATTTCTGCTATATTACAGTGTGTGTTTCTTTACGGAAGTGAGCAGCTGCTGCTCCACACTCTCCCAGCATGTCTTTCACAAAGCTGTTCTAATGTACTGAGACCCCCCTCCACTCAAACAAATGTCACATCCCACCAGATGCCACAGATCTCCAGCTCTTCAACAAGGGGAGAAACTATGCAGTACCATCAACAGCTGCGATTAAAGCCTCCTTATGTCAGTTCCAATGTCTCGGCTAAATATTGCTTTTCTTGACTCAGACCAGCGCTCACCTCTTCCACACACTGCCGCAATGTCTCACAGAGGCCCCTTCGCCCAGCAGAGCTGTGATAATGAAGCATTTCTTGGGCAACCTTATTGTTTTTAAAAGAACAACTGCAAGGGCAAGAGCCTGCTGCAACTGAGTGAATGAAGATACAGCCAGATTTTAAAGGAGTTACATGAAGCATTTTCAAACATTAAAGGGTTACTTCAGCCATTTAAAATAGAAATAAATTCCCCACTTGCCCCATTGGAAGGTCTTGTGTCTCCTTCAAGATGGGATCCTCTACCAGAAGCCTGGGAGCATCTTAGTGTAGTCCTCTGTTCTGAGGACTGCACTCTTCGGGACAGAGATGTTGTTCCTGGAGTCTGCTGGAGCAATTCTCCTAGTTTGGAGGTCACAGCCCGGAGAACTCCAATTACCACCGGCACCACTGTAGCCATCACTCCCCACATCTTCTCTAGCTCCTCTCTCAGCCCTTGGTATTTTACAGGCTTCACGTGTTCAGTCTTCCTGATGTTGCTGTCGCTCAGGATCGCTACATCTATCACTACTGTCTTCTTCTGCCGCTTGTCGACCACCTCGATGTCTGGTTGATTAGTCATCACCTACTTACACATCTGGATCTGGAAGTCCCGCAGGATCTTGGCTCTGTCATTCTCAACCACCTTTGGAGGTGTCTTCCATTTTGACCCTGGGACTTCCAGCCCCAGTTTGGTGCAGATGTTCCTCTACACTATGGCTCTTCATGTTAGCTGCATCTTGCACCCTGCTGTGATGTGCTGTTCTGTCTCAGGGGCATCTCTGCACAGCCTGCACCTGGGGTCCTGCCTGGTATGGTAGACCCTGGCCTCTATGGATCTTGTGCTGAGGGCCTGTTCTTGTGCTGCTATGATCAGTGCCTCTGTGCTGTCTTTCTGTCCAGCCTTTTCCAGCCACTGGTATGTTTTCTCCATATCAGCCACTTCTGCTATCTGTCAGTGGTACATACCATGCAGGGGCTTGTACCTCCATTATAGTCCCTTTCCTCCTCCTCACTGGGCTTCTGCTGCCTAAGGTGTTCACTGGGGGCCATCTTCCTGATGTATTCCTGGATCTGTGTTGTTCCATCCTGGATGGTGGCCTTGACGGTCACCAGTCCTCAACTTGCCTCCTTCCACTTAGTGTACAGCCTCAAGGTGCTGGACTTGGTGTGAAACCCTCCATACATTGTGAGGAGCTTCTTTGTCTTGACATCAGTAGCCTCTATCTCCTCCTTTGGCCAGGATATTATATATTTTTTCCAGTAACCCCCCTATGCATCTATCCAGGACCACTGGACAGATGCCTCAAATGCTAACTGTTAGCTTCCTTCCATTGATGTGGACTTCCTCCAGCCAAGATTCTTAAAAATAACTGTCTTAATCCACCAAAAAAAAATTTAATATCATTTGTCGCTTTTGGAAAGCAAAGTGAATTTTATTTTTGTCCTCTAACCTGAATACATGTCTTCAATGAAGAAAACAAACTATAGCAATCTCAAAACAATTTTTCCAGATGTTGATAACAGGAGAAATACCATTTTAAACAGTAATTTGAGCAAAACTATCATCCCTGTGCACTCAGTAGCTATATGTGCAATTTAGTTTGGGAATGTGACACTTGTAAAGTGATGTTAAACCTTCCTTGAGAGGATTAGGGTGGTTAATTTAAAGATGTTAGCTGGAAGGAAGTCCACATCAATGAGAGAAGGCTAACAGTTTTCAGCATTTGGAGCATCCAGCCAGAATCCAGCACTCAGTAACAATGAGACGAAGACAGAACCACAACTGACAAACATCAAACCTAGGAGGTAAATGAAATAATCTAAAATTTTTCAAAAGGGAGGAACTCTCCCTTTATTATATCACCACTGAATGAATTGTGGTAGCTAAGTGCCCAATCAGTTGTAAACAAATGAGACCTCAGCCAAGATTACTCATGATTATCTCACACCAGTGGTACTGTTTAGGTTAGTGTGTTCTCAAAATTAAAAAATTAAAATTAAAAAAACACATTTCCCTTGAACTCTATTACTTCCTGTTTCCCATCCTCTCAGCTTTACTGAAGATGTGCCATTGACAGAAACTGACAGAAACTCAGAAAGCTTTAGTTCCATTTGTGCTGGGACTGTGCCCTCTTCCTGTTTTGTGCCATAAAGTAGTGTCCCTTGGTGCTCTAAAGCAATTCAACAGATATCCTGTCAACTGATGCACAGTATAACATGCATTGAAAGGAGCTGGTAGAGGCTGCAATTTTCTCAGCAACGGCCTCGTGTGTTTACAGCAATTATATCTCAAAATTGTCTCAAAATGCTTGTAAAAATGTTGATTCTAAAATGCGATACATGGCACCTTTGACTGAAAAACTATTTTGCAGAGCACTGGGCATAAGCAGTGAAATACTGCACACAATTTCAAAAGGTAAAGGAAAATTGAATAGAACACACACAAAAAACTTAATTAAACAAAAAAAGACAGAACTCCTCTATAAGCCATGTATACCTTCGCACATGTATAGTTTCGCACTGATATATATGCCCTTAGAAGCCTTTCAACTGAAAATTTGTCTGTAATGGGCATTTTGGAGTAGTACTTCAACATATGTTGCAAGGTTAGTTAAAGGTACTTCTCTGGAGGATGCAGTAAATTTATTTCAAAGTGCCCATGTCCAGCCCACATGGGCTTAAGATTGGCTAGTAGTGATACTTGGAACTTAATTTGTAGCAAGGCTGCATACTATATTAGCAGTCAAAGGATTTGGGTGCAAGTCTAAGAAAAAACCAACACTGAGGAGTAACAGTCCTGCACACATGTATGACACCTGTAACACATACATGTTTGCTATTTTAAATCTATTATATAATGCTTTGACACAGTAGTAGGGTATAATGATGGATGATGGCATGAGCTTTGAGCGATGGAAGGCGATCTGTACATTCCTCCTGATGTCAAAACCATCATCGATTTCAGTTTTTGTTTGCAAAATTTCAGCAGAGTGAATTTTTGCACATTGGCTGGGCATGGCAGTTTTGTATCTTTTTCTGCAATTCTTGTGAACCAAACTGTAAACCCAAATTCTTACAGCGATGACATCTTTTCAAGTGTATCAAGAAAGTCTTAAGTCTCCTGATATATGTCTGGTTACACAAGAAGACTGCTGGTCGCAGCAGACCATCTGAAGCTCTAGCAGTAAAACTACAGTTTATTCTGCACAAGGAGAAGAGCTTAATTAACTAAATACTATTATATGGAAATATGCATAGTGTCACTTTAAGTGTAAGTCTTATTTTGGTAACACAAACATCACTTCCTGACAGACACTGTAACACAACAGAAGAATCATCTAGCATGCTATGAGAAGTCTACGTGGCTCTTGTGAAAGTGAAGTCAACCACAAACTTCTTCTGTCTGCCTTTCTCTCAGTGAAAAAAGGATGACAAATGGCAAATAAATCTGGCCCAGACCTGCAGCTCCTCCAGTGTGAATCACTGTCTGACCTTCAAGGAACAAGTCAACCCAAAGTAAAGTTTTTACAACCACCAATCACACAGCAAGTTGTTGACTGCACTTCCATTGGAGCTCCCTGACACACAATTACACTGAATGGGGTCTGGTTATACAGTACGAGTCATATCCTGTGTTACACAGCTTCTACCAAGCTATCTGACTTGCTTCGTTTCAATTCTCAGTGCAGCAATTTGCACCAGTAGAATTGTGATTTACAGGCAAATTGCTATGTTAACTGCGCTGAACTCACATATTGTCTCTGAGCCTCGGATTGTGAAACACATTGAGAAATTGCCAATGGAATTGTCACCATTCAAAATGCAACCGCAGAAGAGACTGATGCGGCTGAGAAACTTTCTGTGGCATTATATCGCACACTAACATGTTCAGGCCATGGTTTTAAGAAACTCATCTGAAACACAACACTGTCATTGACTTTGCTAACGGGTAAGGTAGCTAGTTAATTGGATGACATTACCTGAAAACATTATTTAGCAATATTGATTACAAAAATCACTCTGACTTGTCCCAACAGCTCAAAATGGAGAGACAGCTTGTCTACGTATGTGTACCAAAACAGACTATCTTAACATTTCATTAACATCTGAAATACCACAGGAGCGGCAAAAAAACATTGTTGCAGGTGTGGGGCGCCACTGAAAAATGAATAGAACAGAAACGCTGGCTGAACAAATGCAGGTGCAAATACAAATAGCATTGCCAGACACACCTAACACAGATGTTCTGATGAATATACCAAATATACCGAAACGCATCAGCATTTGGGGCTCAAAATAAATTGGTGCAAAAGAGGCAAAGTCTCTTTTGTTCTATTTCTGCTGGGCAGCGTCTTCCTATGTTTTTTTTAAACACCTAACACAGAATCAGTCAATTTCATTCTACACCAGAGGAGGATGTGCCCCCTAAGTAAATTAAGTATCAGTCTATTGGACTAATAGTGCAACTGATGCTGCGGACATTGTTTAGAGACATATACAGGTAGTCCTGTACTGTCGGACTCCATTCACTTCAAATGTTCAGAACAAGGCTGACATGGACCTGCAGGAACAAGCTTGCTGTGTGTTTGATTGTCATACAAACTTCAGTCGAGTATCCTATGACACAGGTGATGACAGATGACAGACTTTTCATTTTGGTACGAGATGCTCCTTAGAGGGATAGTTCACCCATTTTCAAAAAAAATAGGATAACATCGCCACAAGCAGCAATTCCAGGGTTCAAGCCAATAAAGCCATTAGAAGTTGAGAGCTTCAACAGCTTAATCAAAAATAACTTTAAGGGTATATTTCAGGTACTGGTGTAGACATATCCTGCCAGTTTTGTAATGACTGAACAAATAACTTGTGACTTACAGTCTGATTTGTGTTATGCCACACCTATTTTTGGCATTTATAGCGCCACCTATGTTTCATAATGATTGGAACAACTGGTGTTGACTTCTGTCCATTTATGTGCTAAGCCACACCCCTTTTGAAGTTCATTGGTCAATATCTTGAAAACAAAATAAGATATCAGCAAGCCTTATGCACCTTTGATGACCTTGGTCCAATAATGTTCCCCGTTGATTTTTGAGGGACTGATCCCATGGTCTAGGAGATGTCAAAAGTGTGTTTTTCAAAAAATTCAAAATGACGAAAAATCCAATACAGTAGATCCTATGGGTTCTGAGGCAAATTTGTCGAGTGAGGATTCATGGATGTCAATACCAAATTCCATGTAAATCAGACTTATGGTGTAGGAGTTATGAATTTTTAAAGTTCAAAATTTTCAACTTCAATTATAGCGCCCCCATCAGGCCGACTGGGGTCAAATTTATTGGGCAGCATTTGCACACAACTTCCAACCAATGTGCAAAATTTCATGTCTCTACCATTTACAATCTCACGGGAATTTGCGAAAACATTTCTGAACAAGAAAAGGTAGAATATTAATAAAAAATAAACCAGCACAAAAACAATAGGTTTGCAGCCCTACAGGTTTGAACTCCTGATTATTTCACTTCCCCTTAGTTGTTATGTAGGACAGTAGTGGTGCTATTTTCCTCTCATTGTTGCTGAGTGCTGGATATTGGCTGGATGCTCCAAATGCTAACTGTTAGCCTCCTGCCATTGACGTGGACCTTCCCTGAGCCAATATTCCTAAAAAATAACTGCTTTACAAATAAATAAGTACAAAAAAAGTTAAAAAACATCAATTTTTTCAAAATAGGTGAACTATGCCTCCAAAGCATTGGACTCCTATGATTTCTCCTCTACCATGTGATACATTTTTTTAATAAAGTTACATTAGATGGCACATGGCTTTCTCAACACTAGCATACTCCGACAGCAGCTCTCATACTGAGACTGAGACCTAAATACAGACTTTAACAGAAGGATCCCACTATTTCATGTAAGCAGTATATACTTTATTGGTCTTTCTATTGCTAACAGTCTATTCCTCTGTATTCAGTCTATTTTTTTTCCCTTTTCTGCCGTATCCTGACTAGTGTTTTGCTGTTGCAACAATCAGTTTCCCCACAGCGATCAATATGGCTTCTTCCTTTGCTATGCGGCGGTGATGATGCTGAGGTCCAGGTGGGACTCAGCGTTCCTGAAGAGGAGAAGTTTTCTACTTACGGCTGTCGTAGCAGATGTTGCCCAGGGCTCGGCCGGTCTGGAGCAGAACTTCCTGGTCAGAGGAGTTTAACAGCTGGACTAGTGGAGGGATGAGGCCGGCTTCGACACAAGGACTCCGCATGAACTCTAGGGAGAGGCATGGATAATGTGTTGGCAGAAAACTGGCTCCATCTGCCACTTGCTCAAGGAATGTAAGAGCCGAGACATTTTTACAAGAGCCTCATGAGTAGTATCTATGGTATCAGTGTGGGTGCCAAACCAGATCCCAAATATTTGCACTTGGATTGGCAAATTAAGCTTCTGAATATCAACAGACATATCTTCAGACACAAGATCTTGCAATGCAGCAAGCAATGCAGCTCTTTTCCAGCAATAGCAATTACACATTTCACATCTGTTTTATTAGGCTTGACCAACCACACTGATATTTACATGTAAACCTATTCTAAATAATCTGGTTTCACTTAAAAGTAGACACCTTTTAAATTCGAGATGTTTAAAATTACCCAGCATTCAGATAGAGTTAAAATTGGTGTAGTGCAAACACTGGAGTGCTTCCCTGGTAACAAGCAGGCAATTAGTTTCTACTGCAGTAGTTACTGAATATACACTAAGGTCAACGAAATACACAGTCAAGCAATAAATGAGAAGCTATATCCCTTAGCCTTAGTTATGACACCTATGTTCTTTTTTTTTTTTTTTTTAAATCATCACTGATTGAGTCAACAGAGGATTGTTCTGCTATAGTCTGTGCATAATTGATTAAATGAATAGACAAATGCAGTTGCTCCTGCAATTGATTTATATGAGGCCGACAACAGGAAGTGTGACTGATTGTAAACTGAGTGATGCTTGGATCAGAGCTGGTTTGTTTCTGTCGGCTCCTTGTGACCAACTTTTCTTTTGAGCTCTCTTGTACAATCTGGAAGGTAATAACTTCTTAAATCTACTTCTGTGATGTGAGTCATCATCAAAGCACAAACAGAGTTATATTGCCTTTTTGTTCATCCTTATCGAGGCTGCCACTGTTATTGTGGCGTTTGTTCAGCACAAGAACTCTTTCCCCTGGTTGTTACGTAGGACAGTAAAGGTGCTATCTTCCTCTGATCATTTCTGAGTGCTGGATACTGGCTGGATGTTCCAAATGCTAACTAACTGTTAGCCTCCTGCCACTGACGTGGACTTCCCCCCGGCTAACACTGATGCTAAACCTTCTTTGAGTGGATTAAGGCAGCTATTTTAAGAATGTTAGAGTCGATAGCAATAACATATTAATTTGGGCAAGTAGGGTGATTCTCTGGTGTCTCAATTAGTGAAGATGTTTTTCGCTGCTACAGCCACACTTTGTACTTTCAGGCAAAGACAGATGCATTTTTCACATAAAAATCTTGCTTAGTGCTTGGAACAATCAAATCAGTTAAAAGTGTCTGTTAGAAAGGGAGCTGTCTTCGGCCCAGCAGTCACTTGGCTGGCAGCAGACACTTCCGGAAGCGGTGACAGATAAATGCCAGCGGGTTGCTGCCAAGCCTGGCAGAGTGCTGGGGAGTGATCATTAGCTGCTGACCGTCTTGTAAGCCTCTAAAAACCCATTCATTATGCTAACCTTTTTCCTGCCCCAACTTCCATTCAATTCCGTTTTCTTCTCCTTTAAAAGCTTCTTCTGTAATTACACAGAGGGATTCAAGAAAATGGAATCTTTCTGATGCTGTAGTTATGCAAGTAACCTCAGAGTCAGAGACAGGTCAGCTTTTCACAGCCACAGAAGGAGGCTGCTGAAACTAACCTAGGTTCAATCAAACAGATATACCATTCCTTCAGCTGTTAGATTTGAGGGACCAGATATATGTGCAACACATTTTCAATATATTTGGATTAATAAAACAGACAGCTGACTTTAATTCAGCCATTACATTATTGGATAAGCGAGCAGGAAAAACACAAAGATGAGAACAAGGTAAAATGTATTTTTAAAAAAAAGAGAGAGAGAGAGAGAAAGAAATTACTGAGAAATTGGGGAATCAAAACTCAGGATGTTCCTGGATGGATGGACTTGGAAACCAAACCTCACCATTTTTGGCCACCTCAGCTATGATGTTGGCTACTTTCGGGGTGCAGGAGGACTGAGGGTTCAGCAGGTTTGGGAGCAGGGGGAGGACACCCATCTCCTGGATCTTCACACTGGCTTCTGTGTCTACAGAGGAAACCAAAGGACAAATAACATGATTTTCCTTAATATCAAATGGCACCTTTCATAAATACAAGCTACAGACACAGCTTCAGTTGATGTTTTACAGAACTTGAGATTACTTGGCATTTACTTGGCGTTCATGATGCCGATGACAGTTGCTGGATAATGACAGTCGGTTAGGCCATATCATTACATAACTTAAGATTATTCCTTATAACAACAAATTATTTTTTCAGGGTTTTTGAACCCAGGTACCTCAGAAAAACCTCCTATGTCACAGACCTTAGCCTCAGAGCACAGACATTTTATATCCACTATACAACAACTTAAACCCACTATACTAAATCTATAGACGTGGAATGGAGCAGAACATGAAAACATATGGAGACAATCTATCACAAGAGTGTCCAAGTGTCCTGAATTAATGTTTTGACTCATCCACTGAGGGATGGTGAGCTAAAATAAAAAAAAACATATTGGCCTCCAAAGAATAACATTATAATGAACAGATAGGGCTGGGCGATAATTCAATATTATCTTTAATCATCCTCCAGAACTATCATATCACAATGGTTTGGTCATTTTTGGATATTGTGACACAATTCTGCAGTCTGCATTGATGATAATAAGCAAATTTTTACTTAAAAACTGATTAAAGTAAGCATGAACATTTTAAGGAATACTGTTTGAATTTTTTCCACATTTGGTCATGTGCTTTAACATGTAGTCTATAAAAAAAAAAAAAATCTTTTTTTCTACAGTGATTAAATGTGGCCCAAAATTTTTCAGGAATAAGCCCACACATTATTATAAATATCAACTGAAAAAAAAATGCTTGGTACTGTTTTCAACCATATTGCCCAGCCATATGAGTATTTACAGCTTTCATAACTGTAACTCTACCCAATTTCAGTGTAACTTCATGAACAGAATCAGTTACTATAAGCTCATTTAAAACTTGCTCATCCACATACACAACAGATTGTAATTCATCAGAGAGAGCAGCAGGGGGCAAATACTTGGCTTTGTATTTAATGAAAAGTGGCTTTACAGAGTATTAGGTTCACAATGGAAACAATGCAACTGCTTTCCCTCAAATTATACTTATTATCACATGTTTTTGGTTCTCACGTGTTCCATAATTGAGATGACTCAAAGTAAGAATAGCTCTGCTGTGGAGCTCAGCTATGGGAGGATTGCTCATCCAGCAGCAAGATGTCTGCACCGACACATTACCCAGCTGGTGTCTAGCCAGTCCAGTCACGCTGCCCAAAAACGTAGCTTCAGGCGCATACTAGTCGCCACAGCTGAGTCCAGACCAGAGGTAGCTGATGGCAACCGTCCTCTCCTCTTATTTTCTTATGCAGACTTTACAGGCAGTTAGCAATGTGCAATGTTACACATCCGCCAGAGAAGACAGTTACAGTTACCACCAGCAGCCAGCCAAATGCTGGAAAAATCAATGGATTGGTCACATGCCAAAGTGGCTAGTAGATTTAATTCCACAGGCAATTAGTGTGTTGTAGCTCAGGTTACTATGTAGACTAATTATTCCAAAACTGGATGACTATCATGCACAGATATAAAATGTTATGTTATGTTTATTCCAACCAAAGACAGCTGATAAAAGTGCTGTAGTACTGGAGTGAACACCAAAAGTTATAATATGCATCATTTTCATATAAAAAAAAAGGTGTGCAAACAGGTAATTAAAACAGAATTGAACTTTGGTAGAGTGTTTAAACAGTGTACTGCAGAGAGAAACATAAAATTATGGAGCCAGGGGAGGGGGATAATATTCCAAGAAAAAATGCATAATTTCCAAGATTAAAGTCATAAATTTACAAGTAAAAAACCTGGATATTCTCTAAGACTGCACTGGTAAATTTTACAGGAAAAAAACCCCACAAATTTATGAGAAAAAAATCTAAAATTCTGAGATTATTTGGATTTAGTATGAAGGAAGTCCTGGTGATTTTAGCCCAGAATCACAATATTCTCGTCAACATCTGGACTTTGAAGAGACATTGCCGTGACTTAGGCTGATTCAGAAGAAAACAATATTGTGATTCTGGGCTAAAATCACCAGGATTTCCTTGTTACTAAATCCCATTGCAAAGTAGAATTTGATGAGGTCATCAGCTGCAGGCCTAATACACAGCAAGTGGCAGCATCTGCAGTGTGTGGCTGATCCAACCTCGCAAAGTCAAACCATGTGCTTCTTTGGCCGAAAAAACAAACAAAAAAATTATAAGAAACTATTTTTCCAAGTTTTTTCCTAGAAAATTTGTGACATTATAATCTAATGTATATTCTGAGATTTTTAAATTTTACATTTTTTCCTCATATATTTGTGAGTTGTTTTTCATGAATTTACAACTTTAATCTCAGAAATTCTGAGTTTTTTTCTCAGAATATTGAATATTGGGGTTTACCAACTACTGAGGCCTGTAAAGGCACAAAAATGTCACTTCTTTGCCCTGCTAGCACATAATCAATTAGCAGTGACACAAGGCATCCCTGAAAGGTTCATTTCTAAGGAAAAGAAGTCTATCGAAAGTAGAGGCTGTTAGCATGCCTGCAGGAGCTGTGGACTGTGGGGAAGAAAGACTGGAGCTAAGACCACAATACAGACAGATCTCAGACTCTGTCACACTGCCTCTGTGTACTCCGTGAATAGTTCAGTTACTGTGATAAGCAAATAACACAACAGGACGCTCAGCCACAAAACAACACACTCGGACTGATCAAGAAGACAGTAAGGCCACTACTGACACCCCATCTGCTAACCAGCACTTTGAGCTTCAGACTCAAAGGCAGACAGTGATGTACTAAGTTGGCCAACAGCTATCATTTTGTGCTGATATTTAGTCTCTTTGATTTTTTTCGGTTTTCATTCCAAAGAAAAACTAAAATCAGAGGACACTCAAACTCTCCACTGAAACCCAAGCTGATGACATTCTTTGAGGTGGGTTAGCAGTAGGGCTACATGATATGGACAAGATGTCATACCTCAATATTTATGCCAAATATCTTGATAGCAACACAATATGATTATGAACCCACAGTAATACCACACACTTATTTGAAATTTTAAGTGTGGCAACAGTCAAAAATTAAGCATTCTTAAAAGAACAGCATGGTAATACCACATGGACATAGAAAATGCAGTTACTTCACAAAGTATTTTATTAATCAGAACAGACTAATCACTGTCTTAGGCTATATTAAAATAAATCTTATAAAGATTAAAAACACTGCAAAACAAATATTTTGCTGCAACCTCTGCTTCAACACAATGCTTTGACAATACTTTCAGTGCAACAACAGTGAAAATTGAGCATTCTTTAACATACAGTGTAATAATACCAACTGGATGCAGAAAATGTAGTTACTTCACAACGTATTTTACTGATTGGTCCATATCGTTGACTTTTGAGATATTAATAACACGCATGTTCATAACTGCAATTGCAATCAGAAATATTCAACACCCTTACCTCAAAAGACGTTATAGTGATGTGAATCAAGGTTAAGGATTTGACAAAAAGCCTCATTAAACAACTAAAATATCTATTTGAGATTCTTTTGAGAATATAAACGGACTTAACTTTGAATTCAAATGGAAAAATGTAACAGTTTTCACAAATATGCATGTGCACTACTATTCAACTCCCAGCTTCTGTATTTTGTGGAGCATCCTTTAGCCTTTATAACTCCAAACACGTGCCGACAAGCTTCTTACACCTCTCTATTGGAATCTTTGCCCATTATTCACTTGCAAAAGCCTCTAGCTCACTGATGCTTGATGGCTTCCATGCTTCAACTGCCTTTTTTAAAATCCCACCAAAGATTTTCAATCAGATTTAAATCTGAGTACTGAGAAGGCCACTCCAGGACATTCCAGGATCTATTTCTCAGCCAAGCTTTGGTTGATTTGTAGGTGTGCTTGGGACCACTGTCTTGCTGGAGAATCCAGTGATCACCAAGGTTCAATTTCCCAACAGAGGGCATCATGTTCTTCTTTAAAATGGCCTGGTATTTCTGGGAATCCATGATGCCAGGTACACAGTGAAGACTGCCAGTTTCTGCAGCAGAATAAACATCCACACATCATCATCTCCATGCTTGACCATGGGGATGGCATTCTTCTGGTCATAAGCCTGGCCTTAGTCACACCAGACTTACCACTGGACCATGCATCCAAACAGCTCTGGTTTAGTTTCATTAGTCCATAGAACTGTCTCCCAAAACTCTGCAGTCCTACCCAAATTCCCAATTCCTCCTGGCATATTCTAGTCAACCTTTAATGTTCCTGGTGGTGAATAGTGGAGTGCGTCTTGGAGGCCGGCCATGAAGTTCTTGTTTACTGAGTGCTCATTTTATAGCCACTGAAGCACTTGTCCCAGCCTTCATTAGGTCATCCTGTAGGCGTCTTGCAGCAACATGGGGTTTTTTCTTAGTTGTCCTGACTGTGTTGCTAATGCCTCTTGATGAAATTTTGAGCTTTTTCTCAATGGCAGGCAGGTTTGCAGCTGTGCTATAACTTCCAAATGTTCTTTTAATGCTCCCAATGGTGTTTCTTGGCAAATTACATTTTTTGGAAATCTTATCCCAATGCCCTTCAAGTGCAATAAAATATTTCCTCTCAGCTTTTGTGGAAGCTCCTTAGTCCTACCCATGATTGCAGCTCACCTTGAAAACCTTGATTACAGGAATTACAACATTGTCACCTCATTTTCAGAGGCTCAAAAGTAACTGGACACTTAAGAAAATAAAAGGTCTGGAGTTAATTTCAAGTCTTAGCATTTGTATTTGGTCTCTGTTCAGCAGAACCCTCAAAATGTCATTCAAAGAGGTATCTAGGAATGTGCTGGTGAGCTCAGCAACACCAAAAGGCCTGGAAGACCACAGCAGACATCTAAAGTGGATGACCGAAGAATTCTTTCCCTGTTGAATAAAAACCCATTCACAACGTCAGGGGAAGTCAAAAACACTCTTAAGGAGGTAGGCATATCAGTGTCCAAATCTACAATCAAGAGACCTTTGCGAGAAAATAAACACAGAAGGTATACAGCAAGGTGCAAACCACTGGTGTCACTCCAGAACAGGAAGGCCAGATTAGAATTTGCAAAAAAAAACATAAACATAACAGAACAAAGCAACCACCTTTCAGTTTGGTGAGTGTCGCCCCCCGCTGTCTGTGCTCGAATCTGGCCGGCAAAATGAACTGGATGGTTTGTACATGATGAGGTGTGATTACAGCCTTTTCGCACAAACTCATGAGAACAAATGAACGGCAACATCTTAAAACAAAATAACGCATAGATATGATTATCTTCTCTATGAAAAGATAATATTCATTTGGTGTGAATTTACCATTTAAAAACTCTCCACAGTCTCTCCACAAATGTGTTTTACAGTCTCAGTTTTGTCTTTCACAAAGCCACACTAAAGCCCAGAATGGACAAACTTCAAATAAGGAAAAGTCAAGTCTGGTTCAGTGGGAGACAGCACGGCTTCACCACAATGAGCACCCAGCTATTTCTACATGCCTGGAAGTCTAACACGACAACTGCAGACGTAGTGAGGAAGTGAGGAATCTCTGCCCAGCCAATCAGCACTGTGAAGCACAAAGAGATGGAGCTGAGCATTTTTTATTTTTTTTTACCTTGATCTGCTTTTCAGTAAGGGTGCGTATCACAAAACTTGCAGTTCGAATCATATCATGATTTTGAGTAAAAAAAAAAAAAAAGAAAGCAAAAAAAAAAACTAAAAGTAAAAAAAGAAAAGAAGAGAAAACGACAGGGGTATAAATTTCTTACAACCCTAATCCACTTTTGCAGACCCTGTATTTCTCGACTTGAGGCATGAACAGAATCGCTACAGCCGGGCATGCCAAACATTTTTCACAGGATAAGGGAGTACAATCCAAAATATCATTGCTTTAAAAAAAATATATCAATGTCAAATGGCAACAAACCTCTTTGGTATAACTCTCCCTGTTGTAAAATATTATTTTCTTTTATTCCTAAATTGTTTCGGTTCTGTAGTCAGAGAAAGGAAATCTCCACTGTCCTATTCCTTACTGCTCTTCATTTGTGACACTGCCATGGTAATGAAACTTGATGACTGTGGGGCAAGATCTCAAAATTATAAGGAATGAGATTTTCATCAGCTCCCAGACATGTCTACTGGCAGTTCCAGAGACGTCAACTGCCTCTGCCTCATTTGTTGGGGTTAGAGCAGAGCTATTCGTGGCTGTATTTGTTAGCTTGTTGTAGCGGATAACTTTGCTTTGCAAGGATGGAGGCAGAGTCCAAAATTAACTTTCTGGCTTATCTGCCAATGGCAGGTAAGCTGAGAGAATTTACCAGCCAAAAATGTTTGTTACCAGCCATAAAACTGCATCATGTATTATTTACATACTGTGCTTTTGAGCTTCATATTTTAGCCAGGATCTCGGGGCTTCTGTGACACCACATAGTAATGAGCAGCTTTGATTTGATTGGCTGACATCATGATAGGTATGGTGGACATTAGTCTCAGCTGGTACACAAAAAAAACAACAAAAAAAAACACTGATGTACACCTGATCCTAAACTGTAATTCCAAATTATTTAACGGCCACCTGGCTGGCAACCCCAATTCATTTACCCACCAAACCAAACCCGCATTTGGAGGATAAATGGTGTTCATTTTGGAGCCGAGCAGGAAGCTTTTCAGACTCCTCCCCTCCTCCTCTAGCCCTGGTTGCTTCACGTCACTGTACGCGGGGTTAGGGCTGGGCAATAAATTAATAAAATCAAGTTTATGTTTTAAATCGATGCAAAATTGACTGAATAGTAAACCTGAGACTTTTTTCTGTGTAAGTTATACCACTGAGTGCTGTCAAATAAGCCCCAATTCACTCATGTACACAGAACGTGCATGCCCAGAAAATCAAGCTTGACACCGTCATGCCCGCAAAGATTCCCATCACTTAGTTGCAGTAGTTAGTAAAAAACGAGAGAAATCTAGATTAAAATTGTGAATTGGGGAATGTTTGAAGATTTTAGTTTTTGGCCATATTGTCCAGCCCTACTGTGGGTGTGTCCAATTTGCACTTCAGAGAAAAATACAGCTTGCGTCTATATTATGTATCTTTTTGCTGCAACTCTGCATCCAGATTTAGGGGATTACTATTTTAAAAAGAACTAACAGTATTAGTAACATTTGATTTCACAATTGTGGCTTAATTTTGCATTGTCAGCAATATGAGGAATAGCTTAAACGCTTGCATTCAGACACCATTAATGAGCATTTAAACACCAGAAATCTGACAATAATTATATTATATCATATATTATATTACGTTGTAAACACAGCTTTCTTATAATTTTAAAAAAAAAAGCGAATTTCATTTTCCATTTTCTTTTTTTGCAAATTTTCTGGTATTTTTCTTTGGCAATTTTCCCGAAATGTTCTCGAAATCTTTTAATGTTCAGGTTGCCTTTTTCCCATGTTTTGAAAGAATTTGAGTGAATTTGCGTGGGTTTTGAAGGACTAAACAATTTAACACAATAACCAAAATGTCTTCTTTTCATATCAGGTCCTTATATTTGCTTGATCTCAAGGCTGAACTGTCAACTTGTTAGACTTAGTTTCTATCTTCAGTCTGACACTGCCTCCACGCTAGCCGATTTTCGTGGGGGAGGGAGGTATGATTTTCCCTAACCAGCACTAGAAACCGGCATATCCACCAGGGGTCTAACGTCGTAGACAGGACAACATACTGATATTGCCGGAGTTTAAAGAGCGGAGCAGAACAAAGTAAAAACTACAACATCAGACAACATTGCGAAGCCATGCCATCAGTGAATGTAAAGTAAATTTGTTATTCAAGGGGGGATTTTATAATCCATGTTTTCAAATGAGCTAACATGCTACATGGCTTTCAGTATCCGACACAAACAACAACATTTATCCTGCCCTACAATGCTGCTGATTGATTTGGTTGGTTTTTCATTCAAGAAATCACAACTAAATTGAGCACCAGACCAGCATAATTGCTCAACAGTGAATGTGTGAGTCATAGGTCAGGATCGAGTAGGGTTGGAAAAAAAAATCCATTAACTTAAGTATTACAATTCTTTTTTATTATGTTTCATTGATGTTTTTACTGAATCAATTTAAAATAAATATATTGGTATCATATGAAACTAGATGACCTAAGGAATCCGTTGGTATGTCATGCTAAATAACACTCCAAAGTTCAGCTAAATTTTGGCAAGGATAAACTGGCATACCCATTTCCAGTGGGGTCCCTTGACCTCTGACCTCCAGATCTCTATATGAAAATGGGTTCTCTGGGCAGCCACGGCTCTCCCCTTTGCAGACATACCCACCTCATGCTAATCCCATGCAGTTTGGCCCACAAACCATGCAGTCAAAACGTGTTCATTTGGCCTGTTGTAAAATGGTGTATTTATGCAGACTGAGGCCTAAACAGTCTCGGAGTTGCATCAGTTGGCTTTGACTGGAAAGCTGAGACTCTTGTGGATTCAATGAGCCACATTTGATTCATGTGTGATGATATTAGCCCCCATAGCAGCCATTTCATTGACGTAAAACCATTTTTTGAAAGTTGACGTCACTGTGCAAAATGACCTAATGTGACCTTAAGGATGATCACAATCTCATGAAACTTTACAACCACAAACTAGAGCATCATCTAAAAAAAATCTCAATAAATCATAATATGGAATTGCAGTACTTTTAGAATTGCAATACATATCAAATTGGCACCCAGGTATTGTGATAGTATGAAATCGGGAGATAAGCATGTCATCCCAGCCCTACAAACCAGGGCCACTGTAGTGGCTAACCTCATAGAGTGTGTACCATGTATCAGTGCTAAGTCCTTACCATATCAGCCTGAGTGGGATTTCAAGCCAAGCCCTTGGCCGCATGTCATCCCCTCTCTATCCCATCTTCTCTCCTGTCTCTCTCCACTGCCAAGACTTAATAAACGAGAAATGCCAAAAAAGAAAATTAGAATAAGTGTGGATCCAATCCATGACTTCTCCATGTTTTTATTCCTTCCACCCTCATTTTATTGACAGCAAGTTAGCTTGTAACAGTTTTGGTTCATGTTTCTTGGTTGAGATAGCTTGGAGAGTGTGCAGGAAGGAGATAAGCAAAAACCCCTGAGTTCAGAGGCGAAAGAATGGCCAATCAGGAATCTTACACAGATTCCAGCCAAAATCTACCTGCAGGAATGAGAGTAGTTCAACATTTCTGGAGTCACCAAGTCAAAAATGTGGGCATTGAAATTCATGAGAACTGGATCCAGGCTAGTTTTAACTGGGTTTACCATCCCTTTTGGAAGTTTGGCCTGTTGGTCACCTTAACCAATATGTGATGGGATCATAACAATGACACAAGAGCATTAACCCATTTTTTTGTAGTGGCAGGTGGCTTTCAGCTTCTTTTCAGGCTCTACAGGAGCTGTAAGCAGAAAGTATTGAAAGACTAATAGAGTTCTTTCTCCCTTCAGCCTCAAACAATATGGACATATTGTTTCATGGTAATACTTTACATTGGTCTTAATTCAGTTTACAAATCTTTGCACACAATAATGGCCTGCTCTGCAAGTACTTAAGGACAGGTTTGGTGTTGTTAAAGGTAGGCTGTATTTCTTATTTCTCTACCACCATGCATGTTTGGAAATACAACAGACTGCATTAAAGATGTAACACTTAAAATCAGGCTCCAGTTGAACTATATGGAGCAATTAAGCCATCTGCAAAGTAGCACTGGAAAACACCCATAAATGTTCTTTTTGGATTCCAAGCAGTCTTCAGTCCATTAGCCTTGGTGCTACATGCTGTCTCCTCTCCTCTATCTCTCTGCTTCTTTCTTCTTGCTCTCCTCATCCATCTGTTGTGGTTCCAAACTGCTGTATTCAGGCCTAAATGAGGGCAGCCAACAAAATCAAAATAGTCCTCATCGATTTTAAATTGTGGAACATAGGCATTCATTGTCAATTGTTTTATCAAGATGTAAAAAAGAAAAGATAAAAACGTGAAAGTTCTTTGCATTTCTTTAAAAAGAAGCCCCCATATTCTACAAAACCCAGTTCATCAATTCAGTGAAAGAGCCTTTTCATGAATTGCCTGCTATAATCACATAATGTGTTGTAATGTCTCAAGTCTGAGCATTCCAAATGCAAAAGGGAACAGAAGATTTGCATTATAGCTTGGGGACATGGGTTGATAGCTTTACATCAGCAGAACTCGAATTGAAGTAGAACAGACTTGCCTGCTCAAATCAACATATTTACACAAATTTATGCAAAAAAAAAAAAAAACAACAATGAAAAAAACTTTTTCTTCTGCGGTGGGATTCAGTCAGAAGGAAATCCTAGTGATTTGAGCCCAGAATCACAATCTTCTCCTCAGCATCTGGACTTTCAAGAGACATTGCTGTGACTTGGGCCCATTCAGAGGAAAACAATCTGGTGATTCTTTGCTAAAATCATTGCAAAGTAGAATTTGATGAGATCATCAGCTGCAGGCCTGATACACGGTGAGCAGCAGCATGTGTGTGTGGCTGATCTAACCAGCCATGTGGCTCCTTTATAAGAGTATAACAAATATTTTTCTCAAATATTTTCCTCGCAAATTTGTGACTGTATAGTGTCAGAATTTTCATTTTTTTTCTCATAAATTTGTGAGTTTCTTGCTTGTAAATTTACGACTTTAATCTTGGAAATTCAGAGTTAATGTTTTTTCTCCTTACAGTGGCCCCAGTCCACCAGCATACAATATAGAGAGAATGGAAGCTTTTACAGTTTAGGTGCTTTGTCATTCTGCCTGATACAGGCAGGTTAAGGGGATATGCTTGTAACACACACGCACACGTCCGCACACACACACACACACACACACACAAATATACATTCACACAGATATCTTGAGGGCACGACTACATTCCCTTCCAGGGGTGCTCTCTATATTTGATGCTTAGCAAAGCATCTTGGTGGATGAAGCATACCATAGTATTTTCAGTGGCTTCCTACTGGCTGATCTCTTCTGTATACACTTTTGTGTTACTGTCTATTTATATTGGCTTGTCTATCTTTTATAGCAATACAGCTGAATCAGAGCTGTATAGATACTTATTCTGTGTCTTATGGAAGAGCAGGTTTGCAGGTTTGGGCATTGCATGGCAGTAAATGCTGTTTCTTTTGACTGCAGGTGTAGTGCCTTCCTGGATATGTCTGTATATCCTAATGGTAACTGAAAAGGCTGCCGATTTCATTGTAGGAGTGGTATTGCTGTTTAAGGCAGAGGTTCTGGAGGTCAAAGACATTTTACTGCTGAAGCACAATTTCTGATGGTCCTTTTTTTTTTTATTATTATTGTTCATTCTCCAACAACATATTAGATCGTATGAAAAATAGAAAATGTCCAACAACAAAGGGAAAGGCAGCAATTCTCCAGAATCCACTGCAGCAGATCAATTTAAAGTAAAAACAAAACAAAAACGATTATTGTTGAATAGGGATGGTATTCGAGTTCTCAGTGGTCCGAATCCTCGGATTCGTTTGCCGAAGTGCTTAACGATTCTGCTATCGAGTCTGCTGCGCATGCGCTATGATGTCATACGCACGCTGCGTTGCTATAGAGACAGCATGGCGTCGAGGCAGAGGCGTTTCAAAGTTTGGTTATACTTCGCGCGGAAAGACAACAACAGAGCCAACAGAGCCACTTGAAACGCTTGCAAAACTTCTATTTTGACAAAGGGAGGAAGTGCTAGCAGCAGAAACATTTGTCCACACAGCAGGCAGTTACCTTGCAGGAATGTCACGTTTTCGATACGCTCCGGAGTGACGCTAACGTTAATGAATCTCAACCAAGCAGCAGCAGGAGCGCGGCTAAAGCTAGCACGGCCGAAGCTAGCGCGGCTAAAGCCAGCATTGTCTAGTACAGGAGTCGGCAGCCTTTTTGACATGGAGTGCCAGTTTGAAATTCTCTTGTCAATGAGTGTGCCATAATCAACAGTAGGCTAAAACAAAGTTAAATTACGGTATGACACAAAATACAAAAACATTT
>OMLB01064123.1:20812-31574 GCA_900302555.1 Myripristis jacobus | reverse complement strand
CAGTTTTTCACTTATGGAGCAAATCAATCATTGTTAAAAACAATGATCAACATCTCCATGCTGTCTAGATGCAATATGTGTATTTTCAGATTTTTGTCTTAATAACTAAATTTTTGACAGCTTTTTAAAATCTGCCTTTTCATGCATGGATGGTTGCTGTCCTGCATGTCAGTGATTGGCTCAGTCAGTTTGTGAAGCTACATGTGGAGTTTTAGCTCAGTGAGATAGAGGCCAGTCCTTGGTGTCGAAAATTGTGAGTTCAAGCCTCAGCTTGTGCAACATTCCCATGTGCGAAAACTCACCAAACTTTGCACAAAGATCCAGTCCCATGCCAGATCATCATTGTCAGATTTTTGTCTTGATGACTGATTTTTTTTTTCTACAGTGGTTTGAAATCTGCTTTTCCATGCATAGGGGGCTGCTGTCATGTGACTGGCTTAGTCAATTTGTGAAGCCTCACATGATTTGACACTTGTCAATTAGCTCAGTGAGATAAAGCATTGTCCTTCATGCCAGGAACTGTGAGTTCAAGCCTCAACTGATGCAAAATGCACATTAAAATGTTACCTTCCTATTCTCTACTTGTTGTTCAGAACTGCCTAAAATTGCCCGGCCCCGACCATTGCTGCGGAGCAGCTTTAATATTACTTTGGTATTTTGCACTCAATGTAGACCCCAGGCCTAATGTGTTGTAATAATTAACACAGTCAAGATAGAATGTGGGTTGTTATATTTGTTCCAAATATATCATTAATACTGCCACTAGAAACCTAAAACACATCACATTTTCCTTGGTGAAAGTGTTTTTAAAGATGTTTAGAATAAAAAAATGTGTTATATGTTATCAATTCGCAATATAGTAGCAAAACTAACATTTACTTCTATTAAACACTTACAGATTATTACTGCCTTGAAGTACTTAATTAAAATATCACACCAAGGCAAGCAAAGTAAATAGCCACTTTTACATGTATAATACGTTTTATAATGTGATTAAGTCCATAATGTGAGTAAGACAGAGACCATGTAAACACCATACTCTGATTATATAAATGCAATTATGTTCTTCGTGTTCTTATGTTCTTGTGTTCTTAACTATTGGAAACAACTGGATTATTTGGTGCATGTAAACATAATGAACAATAACTGCTTAGCAACAACAGGCCAAAGAGTGTGATATGCTGCATGTTCACATGTTTGTCCTCATTCACCTGCTCGTACGGCGAATAGCCAGGAACATGCACAGATAGCAGTAGGATATAATGCCCAGTGGTATGAAGAACACAAAGCAGCACAGCATCAGGGTATAACTCTTATTCGCTGGAGTGGAGGTCACATAGTCCCATGTGCATGAGGTCATCAGGCCCTCTGGGATGTAGGAACCTAGGGAAAAGTATTGGGTGTGAAAGGAAACAAAACAAAAATAGTATGCCTTTACAAAAAGAGTGAGAAGATGAGAGTGAATAAACCACATACTCCACCCCAAAAGTGGTGCTAGGCTCCATGCTAGTGAGTACAGCCACACCAGGACGATGGTGAGAGACGTTCGTCTCTTGGAGGACCATTGCATAGCCTGCAGAGGCTTAGTGATGACAATGTAGCGGTCTACAGAGATAGCCAGGAGATTGATCATGGATGTGATCCCAAATAAAGCCCCACAGAAGGCATACATCTTGCACCCTATAGAGAAAAACAACAACAACAAACCGCATTTTAAAGAGAGAGAGAGAGAGAGCGCAAGCTTATGGTAATGTGGATGGAGCCTCTGACTTGGAGGAGCTTAAGTAAGAGTAAAATGTTGCACTGATGAGTACCCTACAACATTTGTATTGTTATTTTTATTTGAGAATTACTTGTTTTATAAAATCAAACTTCCGACTAAGCAATATGATTGGCCTGGAAAAACTTCAAGAGTGACTATGGCCCTCCGGCAGGCCTGGCCAACTCACTCCCTGTCAGAGACTGTAGAGGGCTAAAGTGAAGATACTCATATGAAACTGGACTTAGAAATCGATTGATACCAAGCATGTCATGCTATGTTATCACAGGCTAAATGGGCTAAATATCGCTGCAAAGTTTGGCTAGATTTTGGCGAGGGAAAAACTAACATTTCTATCTCCAGCAGGGTCCCTTGACCTCTGACCTCCAGATCTCTGAATGAAAATGGGTTCTCTGGGCAGCCACAGCTCTCCCCTTTGCAGACATGCCCACCCTCTGCTAATCCTATGGAGTCCAAATGTGTTCTTGTGGCCTGTTGTAAAATGGTGTGTTTGTGCAGACTGGGGCCTAAACAGTCTTGGAGTTGCATCAATTGGCCTTAACTGGAAAGCTGAGACTCTTGTGGATTCAATGAGCCACATCTGATTCATGTGTGATGATGTTTGCCCCCATAACAGCCATTTCACTGTAGTGAGACCATTTTTTGGAACTGTACAAAGGTTTCTGGGTACTGTCCAGAACAGAATGCTCACTATCTCACCACCAAAATGTCAAGTTTTGGATATCAAATCAAAGTATGATTTTTTCTGTGGTCTTTGTCCATTTTTATCAATTCTCAAGTCTTCAAAAATTGCTCCACCTTGCCACAAATCTGTGAAAAGTTATATCACCCAAAAGTTGCTTAAACAACTTATGACACATAATTGAGCGTGCAAATGGCCATCATATGCTTCCTTAGCAATCGGTGTGAGTAACTGATTACTCTCTGTTATGAGGGAACTTGATTTTTCTTTTTCTTTTCCCTTTTTTTTTTTAAATACATGTATGTGTAAATATAAATGCAATGTTTTCACATGTACTTATGCCTCAACTATGTTTTGGCTCTATTAAAAATGTATAAGAATGGAAAACGAAATAAAGTTAAAAAAAAAAAAAAACCACTAAATATTTTGATTCAAGTGATCTCGACTGACTGAGTAGAAGTGACCCATGGATCCAATGCTTTACTCTTAACAATTTACCTGTATAAACCTGGACTGTGTGACCTTTTGGATGTGTAGAAGAACACAGAACATTAATTAACATTAACATATTACCGTAGCCCATGCCTGCTTTTTTTTTTTTAATTCTCTCTATGCTCATAGTTGACGCCTGTGTGTAATTAATGGGCCTATTATTTAATGCTTTTTGTCTAGATGTTTTGTTGGTTGTGAATAAATTCTTTATATCAAATAGTAAATGTGAGTTTTGATTGAAAATATGCATCAGATATTTTGCTGTGTATTGTTGTTACTGCTACCATTAGGATGCGTTCTAAAAAAAGACCTTCTGCGAGTAATCGATTTCCCCTCGAGTAACTCATGCAATCACCTGATCTGAGAGAACATTACTAGTGCCCATCCACCATGATGTTCTAACCCTTTACATCTTATACAATAAATAGGCGCCTAACCAAACACAATGTTTATTACAGATTTATGACAGTAATAACTGAGATTTCAGATAATGTGTAGCACTTCCATTTGGCATCAACTGCTGACCTTTTACAGAAATAACATGACAATACATTTACTTAAGCCTGTTAAGCTCCATCTGCTAAAGAAACAAGCTGTATTCTTTCTATTCTTTACTTGGTCTCATACAAATGGATAGTGATTCCATTCCATGACTTCCTGGTATTCATGATGGTGGACTCGTGTCATGAGAGAGGGCGGGACTGTGGTTGATCTCTTCCCTCTCCACACAGGAAACCAACCCTCAGACCAAACAGTGGAAGACTTGCCATCAGCAGCAAAATACACAGAAAACAGGAAGCTATGAGACAACTTTTCCCTAGTCCTGTTCTTTACAAGTTCCTACTCATATATCAATATCTCACAAGATCCTACAGCAGACACTGAGAGCACTATTGGTTTTGACAGCTAAACAGATCAGAACTGCAACCACACAGAGGCCTGGCCTCCCTGGTGAATTGGCGTACAGTTGCATCTAAATATAAAACTATCATCTTAAGATCATCAAGTTCACCAAATCATCTAGGCTTATCAAATATGTACACGATAAGCATTTAGATACGTTTTCACTTTGAAGAGTGTGGCCAACAAGAGATAAGAATGTGCTCAACAGCTGTCCATCCCTAATTTGATTTAATCACCCCACAATAAAGCCTTACAATGACTTGGCTCATTTCACTGGCCAAGAGGCCATTTGACACTTGTCTCAAAAAGTAGCACTCAGCAGCCAGTTTCTTGATTAGGGACCTTATGGCAGACAGTTCCCAGGTTGTCTATGTGTTGCTCCACTCGAGTCACAATTTGGTCACATTCACTGACTGTAATAGAACATGATGGCTCCAGCCACAGCTTACAGACAACACTTATTGATCCTTGGTCTTTGTCTGCAATGCCTTCTCACATCATAAAAAAAAAAAAATAGCTGACAAATGGCAGCACAATTAGATAAAGATTAATGACACACCCCCTTCAGCATCAAAAATAAAATGAGCACTGTGGAAGGCTGTTGAGTTCATGACGGCAATGTTAATGATCATATAGTGATTAAATATATGGGACAGTAATAGCAGTTCGTTGAGTCTCTCACATAGTATAGGTAGGCTATGTATGATGAAGCATCACTTACAGTTCCCCGGAATACTGCTGAGAGTCTCCTATGAAGCCGTACTTGTTCACCTGTCTCTCTTCAGTGACGGCAAACCCGTTCATGTCTGAATCGGACCCAAAAGAGTTTCCTTCTCCATCATCCCGCAGATCCTCCTTGGTGCCCCGCAAACTCCTGCTGGACTCGGCTGGACTGAGTCCATTGCCCCGCTCGATTCTTGCCATTTAACTAACATTAACCTCAACTTTATGATTAGCCACTTTGCAGTTGACGTTAAACTACTAAACTTCCGCTTACAGCGATTCTGTCAAATTCCCTAAACCTGTTTAAACTCTCCATGAAAATGTTTAAAACGCCCACAGGACAGCTGACAACAACTGTTTAAGTGCATCTAGCTAGCTGCTAGCTTCCCACGGCTGCTGGAGAGGCAGCTTCCTTGCTGCTAACTAGCTACTGTTAGGAAGCAGATGGGTTTGTATCATCGCAGATTATTCTCTGTTATCACACAATTTTACCGTCGCGCGAAAAGATCTCCACTGATAAATTACTGACAAAGAACGCTAACAACCCAGCGTAAATAAATTAGTCACAAGCTGTTGCTGGCTAACTGCGAAGCTAACATGCTACCATCACACAGCTGTCAGCTGACAGCAGCTTTTTTCCTGGGCTCTCTGCTGACATCAAGTATGCAGCTAGCTTCCCCCCTCCCAGCTTTAGCTGCTACAAGGAAGAGCCGGGGAAACATCCAGGCCCCAGTGCAGTGACTCTCTATCGCCATCTACTGGTGCAAACTACTCACTCCGTGTGACTCCTGCCGAGCGCATCTCTCAAAACTGCTCTAACTCGGACCACAGTCCACTGTAGGACTATGGTTTTACCCAAGGACGGTGAAATCTTTTTTTTTTCTTTTACACTGGCTCATCTGGTCATTTTGGCTTACTGGTTAAGGTTGGGTTAGGCCTAAGTTGGCTATCGCACAACAACTCTGCTCATGGTGAATTCAACTCAGCTTTATTTATATAGCACCTTTCTGCTTCACATTGCATGATTTAAAAAAAAAAAAAACAAAAATAAAATACATACAAGATTCAACAATAAAGCTATGCTAGAATAAAATTACAATAATAAAAACTAGAAAAAGTTAAGAACAAATAAATAAGTCAATAAAATAAAAATCAATTCAAACCAAATGAACACAAGGCTGAAAATAAATATGAAAACCAATGATTAAACTGAAAACTATAACATTACATCACTTCAAAATAAATATATAAATATATATAAACTTTTATCTGTAAGGCTGAACCAAGTCTGACTAAGGCAGGCATATTGTATTCTATAGATATTTTGCAAGTATATTTCATTAAACATATAGTCTATGCAAAGGTTCAAAGCTGAAAGGTCTATAGATATTCTAAAGATATACATCCACCCTATATACATACATCTATAGGTATATCTATAAAAAGATAAATCTATAGATATATATAGGGTGGAGTAACAAGCACTGACTTGTATTTTGGGCATTTTTCATAAATAGGATTCAGCCAAGTGGCAGTTAGTTCTACATTGTGTCAGAAACACTGATATGCAGACTGGCTGCTATGCAAAAGGGATCGACAAGTGGAAATTTGAAGAACAGACACTATAGTCATACGTGCACTTAATACATAAAAATGTTTAAAAAATGTTGGTGGTATCTGGTCAGTCTATCTGCTCAAACGCCTCAAAACATGACCTCCCATCCAGCTGGGGCTGAAAGGTGATGGAGAAAACATCTCAAGGTCCTGCTGACACATGCCAGGTCAAATATGTGTGCAACATGAGGCTGTCACAGGGTTGTACTTTTCATTAGATTTTGTTTTTCATTTCTGTTTTCAACTCAGCTTAATTTCACTTACTTTCCAGAGTTGGTTTGCCTGTTTCAGTTCTGGTTTGTATTGTTTCAAAATGTTATGTTTCAGTTTTGGTTTTATTACTTGTAGCTTGATTTTTTTTTATTGTAGTATGGGGGGATGGGGGGCTGTGGTGGTTAGTCAGAAAAGGTATTCCAATCCAAGTACAAAATTCATGTTTGGTGTGGCAAATTTGACCAAACTGAATGAGACTAAGACTAAAGACATTTTCTCTATATACTTGATTTTATTATACTTAAGTTTTCATTTTATTCCAAAGTCTACTATTATTTTTTATCTCAGTTAACTGTTTTTCACACAGTTTTAGTTTTTAGGTTTAGTTTTCATTAACTATTATAACCTTGGTACAAGTTGGGTCATGGCTGTGGACATCCTGTGAAATAACACTTCCAGACTTGGTCAGTCTTTGGAAACCACTGTGCACCTGCAGTGTTTATATGATTTCCTTGACCTGCCTTTATTTTTGTATCAACAATGTTGAAGCTCAAAACAAACATACTGTACTTGGTGGAAGAAAGTTCATGCATCAGTAAAACACTCGCACAAATGCATTTAGTATAAATACTAAATTCTTTATTTAAATATTGTACATATTTTAAAATATATTTACAGAAATTAGACCTGCATGTTACACTGTAGACACAGGTGTATCTTTCATACACACAAACATAGCTTGCTGGAAAGAGAACAATCATACTTTGTATACTGACTGCAGAAGCACCTTTGAAAAAACTGCTTTACAGGACAGGAGAGAAAGTTAGGAGCAGATTTCATTAACATTAAACACTATACAAAATGACCGAGACAAGACAAGCTTGCAATGCCAAGAAAGGCCTCTTGATTACAGGTCTAGCAGTTTGTTAAGGCTGAAAGTGTGCTCACCTTTATGAGTCAACAGCACACACACACACACCGCATCTCATCACTCCTGCCTCTGCACATGGTTACATCTTTCTGTCAAACACAAGCCTGCATTTTAAGCACATGAAGAAGTCTTGAACCTGTATACAAACAACTTTTTTTTTTCTTCTAAAAGACCCAAAAAACAGAACTAGAGGTCTGTGAAATTAACATCTCATAAATGAAGTACAGGATAAATCATCGGACAGGAAGTTAAGGGATAGGCAAATTTTAAGTGACGCCACCTTTACACGTGCCACTGGTGCAACAGCTAGGACAGACATCATGCAAAAAGAGAACAGTAGGACACACACTACTCATTGTCTCTCTCATGACCTTGATGAATAAAGACCAGTAAAATCTGAATTACTGTGAAAAAAAAAACAGAGATTCATTGTCGAACTCCCACTTTTTCTGCTTGCTGCGTTGCTTCTTCACACCACAGCACTGTTTGTGGAATCTTGCTTTACTAAAGCCAGACAGATGCTAGACGGGGGATTCCCACAATCACTGTATGATTTCTGGAATTGGATCTCAGAGTGTTTTTATTGATTTTTGATGAGATGACACAGTGACATATTGGTCACCACCAACACAATGTTAACTTTAGAGCACGGCTTACAGACCAGTGCACTAAATCATGTATTTATATGGCTTTCCTTCTTTGGTTTTATAAACCTGTTTTGTTGTTTCATACACATAACCAGTCACATATAACTAAAAGTAAGAATGTGATACCACCATTGTTCTGATCACGACTTCAGGCATAGAAAAGACATTTTAGTGTCCCTCTGAATATTTGCACCAAAAAACACTTCTGGCCGTCGCACAAGATTCAACGAGCTTCCCATTGATCGTATATACAAGCACAAAGAATTTACAGTATTGCTGTGTGTTTTTCTTACTGACAAGGCGTAATGAGATACGCAAAGAAAGCGTGTCTTTGGTGCACCTGCTTTGAAACTGTAAAAATGTCCAAACCGCTTGGGCGAGTTTTTCAAGAAAGGGACAGACTACCAAGACCAGAACAGTATTATCAATGTCTCTGATTAATGTAAATTCATGACATCCAGCACACAAATTTAAATACAGTCATTACAATCATGGTGGCCATGTTCATAGAAATCATGTCAAGTCATATACAGACATCTCAATTACAAAAGAGAAGCAGCAAACAAATGTAAAGGGGAATAAAGACTCGAAAAAATAAAAACAATTTCACACACTCATCGCACATCTGATTCTTGTTAACAGCTCAATCTTCTTGTTGTCCACCACACCCAATTCTAAATGTCATGTGACACCTCAAACTCTTACTCTTAAAACTAAATAACAAAGTTAAAAAAATACATCTTTTTTTCTTTAAATTCATGCCTGACCTATCATTGCAGTTGTAAGCATTCCCAGATGCTAGCTTTAGCTTTATGAGAAGACAAATATCAACATTTAATACAACACACATTCAAATAAGAGCTTACATTTTCTCACATGTATACAACACACACACACCCACACACACTCACACACCTCTATACATTTTTTACACCCTCAAGGACCTGCAGTGCACAACCCTACTACACTGCCGCTGCGGCCATCAGCAAACATCTTGTTCATTTCAGCAAATGGAAGTGTGGGATTGATAAAGCTTACTTCAAGATTCCAGCCTGTACAAGAAAATACATTTTGCAAATGCATGTGTACATCTTCACAACAGTGATGTAAGAACTCTTTGCTTCAACGACCAAAGCAAAGACAATTAAAGGCCAGTACATACCTCGAAAAACACAAAAATATTTACAACTCGTGAGGATGTGTGCACTGACAGATCCCACAGCCAAGTGACAAAACCTGATTAACCCTTCACTAGTAGGCTATGACAAATGTTAAGGTTTCTCTTTGCAATGAGAGATTTCTTTGAGCAGGCTGGCAGGTACTAGTTAGCTCTTCCATCATACACATTCCCAGACCAAGACACAGAAACACCAGCCTCACCTTTCACTCTTGTCTATTCATAACTTCAGCTTCTTCAGTCCATCTTACTTCCTCAACCTCTGCTCACACGCACATTTACAACATGGAACAGATAGTTTAACAACTAGAACAACGGAGACAAACGGGTTCATTAGGTAACACTATCACTGCTCTCTAAGGAACCAAAACCATGGCTTACTCCTCTTACAGTATCACTGTTTAACCATGACGGCTAAAGAATTTCCAAGCCCACGGCCTCATCTTCATCCTGGCCGGTAAAAGCAAACTGTCCCTCCCTCAGGACTGTCCCTCAGTCACGTCACCTAGGAAGTGTTGACACCATGCAATGAGACACAGACGCTGAAAGGCGCCCCGTAGCCCGCTCTACTCGGCTCCTCCTGCATCATGATCAACATGACAACGTCCTAGCTGCCTGCTTCCTCTCAACTGTTGGAGCACCAAATTAAAAAAAAAAAAAAAACAACCACGGAGGAACATGGATGGACTACCGTCCTGCAGCGAGGAGTGTGTGTTTTGTTGGTGGGCCTCCCCTGTCAGCCCGCAGGAAGCAGTGCATTTTGGGAGGGCTGCAGGTGGAAGACTCAGGCGGAGGGAAGGAGGGATCAGCCCAAAGAAGCACACACACACACACTCGCACACACATTTAGTCTGTATATTCAGCCACAATGGACAGCAGCACCGTGATATCGTCTGGCTTCCCTCCTGTAAGACAAGGCAGCACAGTGTGAGGAACCTTGTCAACCCTAATCACAAATTCACGCACAGCACGACTGGAATTGCATTATTTCAGGTGCAAGCCCGTTTGACCTTTACTGTAGCTATTTTTTTTTTTTTTTTAAGGGCACAGAGACCCTTGCCCGGGAACAAATAACTGAGTGTCTAAGGCCCAGTATTACATTACGATGAATGTTTAAACGCGTCAGTACTCAATTTTGTAGGTTCCTTCCAAACTGATAAAGTGTTAAAAAAGCCCTTATGCTATTCTAAGACAACTATGGGAATTCTTTCTGTTGTGTCCGTACATCACGTTTACCAGGGGCAAAATATGCCAGTCTAAAACAATATGAATATTTGCAACAGAACAATGTCACTAATGTTATTTATAACCTCTACACCAGTGGTTCTCAAATGGGGGCATGCATACCCCTGGGGGTATGTTGGAGTTTTTTTTTAATGTGTATTTAAAAAATATAAGTTATGCATAATTCCTCAAATAATTTTGACTATGCTATAAAACGGTCAATAAAAAATGTAAATGTATGTTTGATAAACCACATTCTATATTAAGTTTTCCTTCTGGGTTTTCTCAAGGTGTCAAATGTGTGTGTTTCTGGTTTAAATCTGCTCACGTGGTCGTCAAGCAAGGACATTTGTTCACTATGACTGGGAAGACAACA
>OMLB01064123.1:0-10068 GCA_900302555.1 Myripristis jacobus | reverse complement strand
TATCCTTATCCAGGAAGAGGCAACACCAATCCTGGAGGATATCCCAACCAGAACCCAGCAGGTGGATACCCTGCAGCCGGAAGTTACCCTGCAGCCGGAAGTTACCCCAACCAGTACCCAGGCAGAGCCAATCCTGGAGGATACCCCAACCAGAACCCAGCAGGTGGATACCCTGCAGCTGGAAGTTACCCTGGAGCTGGCAGTTACCCCAACCAGTACCCAGGCAGAGCCAGTCCTGGAGGCTATCCTAACCAGAACCCTGCAGGTGGGTATCCAGGTGCGGGTGGGTATCCCAACCAAAATCCAGGCAGAGGAAATTATCCAAATCAGAACCCAGCTGCTGGAGGCAACCCGGCCGCAGGTGGCTATCCTAACCAGTATCCAGGCAGAGCTGGTAGCTACCCAGGATACCCAAACCAGTACCCTGCTGCTGGTGGCTATCCTAACCAGAATCCAGGCAGAGGAAGTTATCCAAATCAGTACCCAGGAGCAGGTGGCTATCCTAACCAATATCCAGGCAGGGGAGGCATCAGCCCAGGTGGATACCCCCACCAGTACCCAGCAGCAGGTGGCTACCCAGTCAGAGGAGGAAGTGCTGGACAGGGCTGGGGTCAGGCCGGCACATATCCAGGGGGTTACCCTGGTGGAGGGATGGGAGGATATCCCAACTGGAACCCAAATAATAAGATCCTCAGTCCCCGCTATGGCGGAGGAGGTTATGGATATGGTGGTTATGGGATGGGAGGGTCTCCTTTCTCACGTTCTGTTCAGAGTATGGGATACAACCCCTCTATTAAGTCCAAGGGTTTTGCCAAAAAAGCCCTTGTGGCCGCTGGTGTCGGGGCTGTGGCAGGTATGGCAATAGGTTATGGACTAGGGCGCTTTCCTCGACCACATTTCAGCTTCCGCAACCCCGAAGAAGAGTATTATTACAATAACTACATGTACCGACGTTACGGTTCCCAGTCCACTGATGAAAATGACTTTGGCCGTGATTACACCTACAAACCTCCACCTCGTGCACAGTCTTATGACAACTTCATGGGCGGCTGTATGAACAGGACGGATCTCTTAAAGGATCAAGGCACCGGTTCTCGAGTAGCACTGACACCAGCTCCTAACGGGCAGGCTGGAGGCGGCAGGGAGGATGACGACACTGTAAGCATTGAAGAAATTGGCTACCCAGCCCTAATAGAGCAAATGAAGGCGCGGCTCTGTGTTGAGCACTACATGAACTACTCTGAGCGCTTCCTGCAGAGACAGTCGTCAGAGCAGCAGTACCCGCATAACCGGAGCAACCCTCTCAGCTACATGCTGGTGCAGCTTTTCACCTCCCTCCTCATGCTCCTGAGCAGCATGATCCTGCTCCAGTGAGAGCAACATTTACCTTTAACAACATCCCAGACAGTTTTACATTTTAGAGCCATCCATTACTCTGCACTCATATTGCCTATTACTAATCTATAAAGTCTACCTAGAATTAACCATAACATCATCTTTATTCTTTTGACTATACTCACGTATGTGAAAACAGGCAGACACCAGAGAAAGAAACATCCATATAATATAATACCTAAAGATATTACTTTTAATGCACATGAATTTGTTTAAAACTTAACTGTCAGCTCATCTTTGTGTTTACATGTCACACTAATTATTTCTTAATTTTGTTAGAATTTAATTTTGCACCTTTTGCACTTTTTAAAATCCATGTGGCACGATTTGAGCATTGAAAACAGATTCATGCTAATGCATGGTATTTATGTAATTTTTTGTTAATGCTTCAAAACTGTTTCAAACTCTTGTCTCTGTAAAATAATATGTAGTGACACTGAGAATTTTATGTATTTTACAGAAAGCTGTTTATAACATGGGCAGATGAATATCTTGACATTGATTCAATAATTCAATGCCCTTACACAAAGGAGAATTTTATTTATTAATTTGTGGAATTATGTAAGATTCCTGCTAAAAGATGATAAAAAAAAAATTAGTCTATAGGACTGATGCACACATGTGGACAAAATAACGGAAACAGCAAAGCAGGTGAGTTGTATTAAGATGGCCACAATTAGCCGTATAAGGTGGCTTCAAAGGACACCAGCAATAACTTGGTGGATTTTCTCAGCTGGTCTCCAAAGATGCCAAAATAGCCAGCAGCCAGACTGCAGGTACAAAAGTCACAATCACTGCCAAATGAATCAGTGTGGAAATGGGAACAGTCTTTGAAATCATGACAGCAAGTGCCAAACATGGACAAATTGCACTAGCAAAGAGGAACAGGGATACACACACATTTGACTGGTTGAATGCTAAACCTCACAAAACTATAGCCTCAATAATCACCACAGTGTTTAATCATCGACTACATGACATAGGGCTGCCATTCAAACATTTCTTGTATCCAACACCATCTCCCAACTATGCTTACAAAATATGGTCTGATGAGTTCTCATTCAAAATGTGGTATTCACTTGGATGGGTTTACCTTTGGAGAAAGAAAAAAGATATACCCAAACAGCTACGTATGTTGACACTCGTTAGGCGAGCATGTCATGGAAGTCATCTGGACTTACGATCGGCCTGCATTCTTGTGCAACAGCCAAGGAATAAAAGGCTATTTGACAGGGTCAAGTGCAAACATCCCACATGATGCTGACATATTCCACCATGATAAGGTCCTAGTGCACACTACTCAACAAGATTGGTTTCTTGAAAGTCAGGATTAAGTTGAATTTCTTGTGTGGCACCTGAATTTACAGAAAAAAACATCGTTGGACCTTTATGGGAAGTTGTGGAGGTTATACTTGAAGAATATTAAAGACACAACAGGACATGGACAGAAGTGAGCAGCAGTGAGCACAGCGCTATTCCTTATACGGCACATGATATTCACATGTTCTTGCGCGTTTCCGTTATTTTCTTCACATCTTGTAGAAACCTGACTTGGATGTTAGAGCAAATGGGGGTGACAGCTGGTATTTCAATGGGCTAAGGGGATAACAAGTGTCCACCTTTCATCATAGGTTTCATTTTAATTTCAACATCTGTATTCTAACCATGGCAACGACTACCTGCTTCACCACCCGCCTTGTCAGTTTTTGTTCTGGTCTTTTGTGTTCCAGGCTGACATGGTGGGTGGGGTTTGGACGCTCGTTAGTGCTAATGGGATCATACACTGAGGTACTGTGTTGTACACTATGTTAAGCATAGTCACTTTGGATTATTATTTTTATTTGTTTACACCATGCATCACGTTTTTACGACAACACGTTAGGGCCATTGTGGGGAGAGAAAAAAAATTAAGGAGCCTGGGGTGGGTGGTAATATTGTTAGGAAAAAAACTCAGAATTTATGAGGAAAAATCTGGAATTTTATATTATATTCTCATCAGCATCTGGACTTTGAAGGGACATTGCCGTGACTTGGGCCAATTCAGAAGAAAACAATATTGTGATTCTGGACTAAAATCACCAGGCTTTCCTTGTTACTAAATCAAATTGCAAAGTAAAATTTGATGATGTCATCAGCTGCAGGCCTGATACACGGAAGCCATGTGCTTCCTTGACCAAAAAGTAAAAGAAAAACTATTTTTTTAGTTTTATTCTGATTCTGATTTTTTTTGGGGGGGGGGTTTCAATGTAGTTAATTCCGTTGATTAGTTTCCTAGTTTACAAATGGATCCTTCATGCCTTGATTCATTTTGAATGTGCATCATCCTTTTTTGTTACCTTTTGTAAATCCATATCACAACGCCTATATTTAACAGTTACATTTTTATTATCTTGTCCCATAGTTTACAGTCTTGTCAGTGTCAGACAACTGATCTTTCTGACTATAAGCTGCCAGTCAGTTCACATACTGCCCTGTTCCTACCAGCATGATGAAGCCATGTGGCTACTCTGTCATGGTCTAAAGGAGCAGCCCAAATTTTGTGGAATGAGATGAGAAGATCAATACCAGTTCAATCCATCCAGTTCAAAGATGGAAACGGGCTGCATGCTAACTGACTCACAACAATGAATGGCTGCAGAGGGAAGACACGAGCTTAGCTCCTGTGAAGTGAACATACTACACATTCCATCATCATCACAAAGCCATGTTACTTAAATGATGCATGTTGTGTCTTTCTGACACAATAAAAACATCCAAACAAGATGTTAGTTTTACATAGAGCTACTGTACAGTCATAACTTCCCTCCGTACCCTTGGCATACAAAATGTGTCTTGAGTAATCATAAGTAATTAGTTGCATCCAACTGTTAGCTCTCGGTTCTTTTGTTGAAAGCCCAAGAACAGACCGGAGTCAGCCTTCTATTTTCTGATGCAATATTTATTATGGTCACATATAAAACAAGTCAGCGCTGGTCTCAGAGTGACAGAGCTCCTGCCGGACCTCTATCAGAATGAGCCCCGATATCAGGAAATGATGCACATTTATCTTCTTGGGCTGGGCCTGCCCCGTACATAGGTTGGACTTAAACGCAACCGAGAATAATTGGCCAGTTACCCGGACATGGACAGGCCAACCACTGTCCACGCCTTGTTTCTAAAATGTGTGATGCTAGTGTGTGCATGTTGGCTGGGCGTGTATCTAATGTAACAGACCTAACTAAAAAGATAGAGAGAGTACATCTGGCTCCTGCTTTATCTGTTTTCTGCTTAGTGGTCGAGCTGTCCTGAACTATGTAACACATTGGATAAGACAGGAAACATTGAACTCTGGTACAAAAGAGAATCGAACTGTAAGGCCAATTGTAACATGTCAGAGGCACTGGTGCTGTCCCAGCACATCAGGAGGCGGGCTGTGTTTGTAAACTGGGTACGTACCACAGGACGCTGACTGACCATTCAGCTGCTTCTCTACTGCAGTGCTCAGTGTGGAGAGTCTCTCCTGCAGGTCTGGAGGAATCTTCTTCAAAAGCTTCCTGAGAGCACAGAGATCAGAGGACACGCACAGTGAGGCCTGGACACACTGGGTGGCTAAATTACACAGTCTGTGCATCTCATGAATCACATTTAATTTCTCAAAATTGTGCTTGTAGTTAATCCGGTTGAAGTGCACGTGTGCGATGCTTAAGAATATGCAAATGAGACCCACTCTGGTGACGAATCAGGGAAGATCCTCTTCAGTGAGGCAGTCATGTGACTGACCATGGCCTCGAGGTCCTCAACCTGCAGAACACTGAAAGAAAACGTCTGTCTGTCTGTCTCGAACACAATCTGCAACACACACACACACACACACACACACACACGGTCACATATCAAATTATATCAGAGCATAGAAACCCAACAGACATTCTAAGAAAAACATGTGAAGCCTTTTTTTTGCCATATTTTTTCCAGCCTGATGTTTCAGATAATTTCATCTCACACTGTCCCATGAACAAATATTGCTCTTATTCTGACTGTGTTGACTTGTGCTATATATTATAGTTTTTCTTGATTGCTAAGACACATTTCTTTAAATTTCATTCCATTTCCCAAAACTCTAAACACAAATGCAAAACTGCACACTCATCTTCACAAATTTCAAACTTCCATGTCAAAACCCCGCTGTCCGCTCAAAAGCGTGTCATCCTTAATCCGAACCAGAGCTTGCCTTCAGACGTCACACACACACCATCGCACACACGCTCAGGCCAGAGCCTCACAGCACAGCCAGGCTGATGTGTCTTATCTGCCCTTTCAAGCCTCAAACAGAATATCACAGCAAGCTCCTGCAAACACAGATACAAGCTTTTCAGTCACGGACCCTCTGCCATCCTGATGAATGAAACTGAGGAACATGTAGGGAGAGAGAAGCTACTGACTCTTGGGTTGTCAGTGAACCAGTCGCTGGAAACTGGCATTGTCCCAGTGTGTTAACTGGGTTCCATGAACCACTGCAAACACGACTGAGAGTTCAACCAGAATTTTGCCTCCACGTACCCCCACGAGTTGGGGTGAGAGAGTTCCTGAGTCTCTACGCCTCCTGTTCCCATAAACACCTTCAAACAACGTGATTTGGACTGAAGATGCTCAAGAGCTGTGGCTGACTCACACCTTCAGTCCATACCAAATGGTAATACCTGCCATTTAAACACAGCTGAAGTCTCAGTTCATGCTCCACCATAAGAGCCTGAGTGAACATGTGTCCTTGGCTGGACGTGGTGGAACATTTCCTTCATGTCCCTGCTGACGGCTGCTGGGTGTTGATGGAAACACAGCAGGATCAGAGTCTGGAGCTGAGACCCATCTTTAGGCCAGTCAGCTGAACACCAGACTGGCCTTGTATAGTGTAAAGAACTGAATGATGGGGTACCAGGATTTGGTGGAGCTGTTGGCAGCCTTGGGAGAGATTTTTTATCGTGTCCTGCTCTGGCTGTAGTGCCTCATCTCGGGAGGCTGCAGCGGTCTCTGCACTTCTACTCTGAATCCACGACGTGGGCCTGAGGACCTTTCTCCTTGAGCTGAGAGGCAGATCATGAGGGTCCTACGCAGTGAAGTTATCCTCGGCTCAAGTCACAGATCCCTCATGACTTTTGGCCTTTTGAGTGCCAGACTGGGCCTCCTGCAGAAATACAGGAGCATTCCTAGATTCAGGTCTGACCACGGGGTCTGATGAAGGAGCAGGACTGGACTGTGGATCTTCCCACAATGCAACATGTACTGGGTTGATTAGACTTGAGGTGATGACAGGGGTCACTTATAGGGAAGCTATTTGTTGATACACAGCCTGATCATCCACCAAATCTTCAGCTGGTGGCTCAGTGTCGCCCACTTTTACAGCACTGAGCTGTAAAGAAATATTCTAAAGTTTTAGGAAAAGTTAATTTGTGCTGGATCTACCTGAACCTTCAGCGTGCGGATCACTGGGATAGATGGGAGGATTCATGTGTTCAGCGGCTAGAGCCGCACCATCCAGCTTCTCCTCAAAAGACTGTCATGTTTTTGTAATTGTTTAATTTTACAGTTTGACGGAGCCAGGCTAATGACTCCCATAGAGTTCAAGTCTTTATGCTAAGCTAACATGAATGCAACCCATAGGAATCGAACCACTGAAGGTACAGAGGTGAGAATGGTGTCCAACATCTTGCCTCAGTCTGGGTAAGTCAGAAAAAAATATTTTGCCCAAAACATTGGATCATTTCTATGATGGTTCAGGAACAGATTTGGAAACAGGGTTTGCTTAATGCCTGTTTCCTGTGTAGGAATGGTCGGCTGCTCCTGCCAGCCAAGCGTTCTGCAGCAGTCCATTGATTTCCTCCATTCAGTTCATGGTGTCACTGTCAGTAAAGCATGTGGGAGGCGGGACGGGAAACACCTGAGTGCCAGGTGTGTCTGCTCTGAACTGTCTTCACCTGAGCGCAACTGGAGCCACTTCCTGCAGGCAGGAGGGCTATGTGAGAGGTAACTGTCTTTACGCCCTGTAGGGGGCAGTGCTCCTCAGCAGCACCCCTCATTCGCACAACGCTCATCGTACACAGCGTTCTGCATGCAGGGCGGGGCGAGGGGAACCTGGACGAAGCTGAGGGAGAAGAACGCGGTGTGTTTTAGCTGAACGAGAACTGCATCTGAACAGCGACGACTTAGCGCTGCTGTTCTGCGTGAACACAGAGACCTGAGACGGCTTTAACATACAGAACACACACACTCCGTGAAAAAACCTGCCAGTTCACAGAGGACAACATAATGAATGTAAGAGATTTGTTTTGTGTGTGTGTGTGAGAGTGTGTCATGATGGAAACAGTCTGGGTGAGGAAGCAGCGCCTCTGATCAGCCTGACTCTGGTTTCCTTTGTTCTACTTCCTCTGGTTAGTGTGTCAGCAGCTCTAGGTGACCTTTATTTATTCAGCCTTACTTAAACACACACACACACACACACACACACACACAAACTGTCTCACACTCTGTGGGAGTCAGAGGGAAAATGAAGCGACTCTCTAAATGACTGGGTGGAAAATGTCAGTTAAATCTCTTCCTCTGTGACTGCGCTGCAGAGAGTGACGGCACGAGTTAAAACTCTGAGCCCTCAGAGGGAAACTGCATCCAAACTGCAGCTGGACACAACAACAACACAACAACAACACAACAACACACACACTGTTAGAAAACTGTAACTCCACACCGTCCAAAAGCTCCTCCAAGACAGTTCGGACGTCTCACTGTTATTTTTGTAATAACTGCCAAGAAATTCACCACGTATTGATCCAGATCACCAGTTTACAGTCGCATTATAGCAGCTGCACCATCTATCTCTCTATCTGTCACAAAACAGAATTAGACCTTTCTAAAACACACTACAGGAATGAGTCACAGATCTGCGGCAGAAAGGTTTGGTTTCGTTTTTGCCAGCGGTGTAACACAGTAAAATCGATGTTGTGCAATCTGATCATCTTCGTCTGGCCAAACGCTCTCCTCAGCATCAAAGCTGCTGTGTTTTCATCCCGTCTCGTGAAAGAGGAACACATTTCTTTTCACGCGAGTCGTCTCTGCCGCTGAGACGGATCTGACATTTACACTTCAGTCAGGAGTTTGTCACCGTTTGTTTCAATCAGCACTGTAGCTTCTTTTTTAAATCTGAATTTTGAATATATCATTTATGATGTAGACTGGCTTCACACCTGGACGGGGTCAGGCTCTGACCTCGACATGAACAGGAGTGTGTGCAGGTTTGTGAAACGTAAACAGAGCGTGTCAGAGTGTGTTTTTGCTGTCGATGTAAATCATTCACAGTTTGGCTCCCACTGCTACCTGAAACACACTCAAACAGCAAAGCAGAGAGGAATGCTTCAGCACGAGTATGAAAATGAGGCTTGTTGTACTTTGGCCAGCAAACCAGGGGACCTGTCCTGTTCTGGCTGAGAGTGAAACCACCGTGTTTGCACCGTGGTTTCACCGCCGTGTCACCGCCGTGTTTCTGCACGATTACCACAGTTACGTCCACAACACGTTCACTTCCTGTCAGCTGTAAACATGCAAAGTGCTCACAGAAGCTGGAATGTTGTCCAGTTTGTTTTACGGGACGGCATCAACGCTGTGCAGAAACACGACACCGACGTTTGGAAAGATAAAAATGCAATAAAAAAAAAAATCATTCAGAGGAAAATCACAGCAAGGTAACACCAGGTAACTTTTTTTTTTTTAAACACGTCTACAGACCTGCTAAGGTGAGTACCTGTCCCACCTGGCACAGCCACATGAACATTTTCTTTATATTCTCACATTAAACAACATTCTCATATTCTTTAAACTTGTTTTTAAAACAAGCAAAAATATAATTATTTGAGAGAATATTTGAAATATTTTACAATGTCTTTTTATTATGCATATACTTCATTTTTTAAATATATTTCCGTACAGTTTTTTTCAACTCATTTCTGTGTTCCCTCACACACTCTCCCAGCTGTTTAAGATCCTGCATGTCCTTCATTCTCATTTACATCCTTTTTTTCCTCCTCCTGCTTCTGTTTGCTGCTGAAACAACACCGCGTTGCCATGGAAACCATTAAAACTTCATCAGGTCTCGTACAAATTAATCAGAAGAGCAACGGTGTGAGTGTGTGTGTGTGTGTGTGAGAGAGAGAGTGTATACCTGTGTGTGACTGTGAATGTTGATGGAGCAAATCTCCAGGTAGCTGAACGAACTCTCCACCTGCAAACACACACACACACACACACACACACATCAGCATACATGAAGGCTGGAAGACTGAAGTGAGCAGGAAAGGGAGCGACCTTTTAGAACAGAGTGTGTGTGTGTGTGTGTGTGTGAGAGAGAGAGAGGCATGACGTCACTGTGGTCTACAAAAGTGAATTTCCGTATTTAAGTTTCAGTAGCAATGACCCCAACACACACACACACACACACACACACACACTTGCACGCACACACACACACACACACACTCGCACGCACACACACACACACACACACACCACACACACACACGCACGCACGCACACACACACTCGCACGCACGCACACACACACGCTGCCAGCCTCCTCCAGGCTGGCTCCACAGTGAGCTGTGGCTGGCTGGCTGGCTGGCTGGCTGGCTGGTTGGCTGGCTGACTGACTGT
>OMLB01064122.1:24705-47697 GCA_900302555.1 Myripristis jacobus | reverse complement strand
GATATATTTAAATGTCAGATAAATGATCACTGTCAGATTTCTTGTGTTCAGATGATGAGTAAAGGCAAAAAAAAGAGAAAAATTCTTTCATTCTTTCAACAACTGTCTCACCATTTTCCCAAAATGTTTGTTCATAAAACAAAATCAAATATATTTTGTTCAGTGAATTTTCATTTTTGTTAAGTTGATAATCGCCTTTTCCCCCATATTTTTTAAAGAAATCAATTTAATTTGCTCAGGTTTCAAAGGGTTAAGATGAAGTAAAAGTTGTAATGATTTGCTGTGAAAAAAAGTGCTAATTTCTCAGTAATATTACTTCTCTCTTCCCAGTAACTAGCAGTGTAACAAATTACAATTTCAATGCTATGACAGAGGGTTGCTAACAAATAGCAGGCATCTTATGCAACTGTATAGAGTCTAACAATAAAAAATAAAATTCACTCTTGCATAGGCCATTAAGTGTGATGAAATTCTTTAATAGGATTCCCCAGTGTGATTAATGTAACATGACAACACAATATCATATCAGTAAAGAAGTATGATCTGTGTGCCTTAATGAAAGCAGTGATAAGCCTACAGGATTTATTTCCACATTTACCCGATCTGCAGCCCTCCTCCTGCCTTGACAGCAGCGTGACTTTGTCCTTTCATGTTGCTCATGTTTATTCCCACAACAGCTTCTTCTAGAGAGAACACAGTCGTTAGTAATCCATTTCTCTGCCAGACCAACTTTTCCAGTCGACATGCAGAAACTGTTGGCAACAAAGTTCTTGTATTGTTTCCTTTCTATTATTTTCATCACTTCTTTTTAACATTGCTTGTGTGCTTTCGGTTCCCCCGCTGAATGAAATTACTTTTGCCATCTGTCCGTTTTGGATGTGACTGGTTACATTTAATGATACTGGAATACATTCAGTGATACAGAAAAATGCATTTGTTACCAAAGAGGTGTATTTTTTCAAAAATACCGTTTTTGTTTTTTGCCTTGTTTTCAGAGTCTGGACTTTTTTTTCTGACAGCCATGGAAAAAAAAAGTTTAAAACTTATTTCCACTTTGATTCTAAATGTGAAGAGACTGATCATTTTAATTTTGATGCATCTCTAAACAATAACAATTCATGCAGATTCAGCAAATGCACATTATTACTATTTTCAGTCTAGCAGGAATTACTATATTAAAAAAGAACTTTGATTATACAATAATTCTTGAGCATCATCTTGGACAACAACCATATGGCTCCAACCCTCTAACCCTAACCCAAAGGATCTGAGAGAACTAGCCAATAAAAACAGCTTAAGGTTAGGAAAAGATACTATTAAGGTTGGAGTTTACCGTGATGGTTAAGGTTAGGAACAGGTCCGGTTTAAGGTGACAAAACATTAGCTAATGTTCACTAATATTAGTCGTTTTTTGCTGTTTTTTGGCAGAGAATAATCACTGCAGGAATATAGTTAGGGCTAAAGCCGCATGAAATAAAAATCAAAGGCATCAAAGTTTGAAGTTGTCCTAAGATACAGTTATTGAAAAGCATTATTTTATGCTATTGATATTTGGAGGCATTCACCAAACTGGGGAGAAATCACACTGAAATACTTTAAACTGCTCTTACTGTAATCAAGATATTTACTGAAATAAATTAATAATTCCATTTCTACATTTTGCCTCTGCAGTCATAATTTCTTGCCAGTTCTGGGCCAGCAGAGGAGCAGTGCCACTGGCTGGTAGAACTGATGTGAAGGTCTGGGAACCAGTGTAGCTGGATAGAGGTGTCCTGGTTACATTTTAACATCATGGCTGGGTGGTAAATGATGAAAATCGCTCTGTGTTAAATGTGCATTCCTGGGCAAAGAAATGTCACAACCAGAGTTTGAGTTCAAATATTTAATGCCAGGACTTTTATATATGAAAAGCCCACACAAGCAAAGTTTCTCCTCTCTTAATACTCGGAGTACAAACCGCACTGACGCCCACAGTCTTTTGACCTTTTCACGTTGTTCATACTTATAGATATCAAGACCTGTGGATTGTAAGGTAGCACTACATCTGGGTCAAATCTTCTCGGAGTCTGAGGTCTAGTCAGTGTGGAAGCAGCGGAAATGTCAAGCACGGGGGAAGCAAACTTCTTGTAAATAAGTTGTATCGTCTACTCAAATGTCATCCATGCCACTGATACAATTCAAATTACTTCTGCACTCTTGTTACCTTTGAAAAACACTGTTTTCCTGAGCCTTGAATTGCTCATTTTTCGAGACAGCTTGTTTTCATACAGCTCGTTTTCAAGATCATTTAAAGGCCATAATTGTTTGTCAGTCACAACGTCAAGGATATAAGTGGTGACGGCAGTTTTGGTGATACTGCCGATGACTTGTCTCATCCTGTTTGTGTGACTGTCTGCACTGGCACCTCGCATTTACCTCTGCCTGTGGGTTTTAAGTATTAAACATTACAGTACAATATAAAACATAAGAGCCCACTGGAACAAATAAAGTTGAAATTGAACTTAAACAAGAACTTGAAAACCCATTTATCTGAGCCACTGATTACATGCTATTTTGTAGGAAAACTGAAAAACTCAGTTCTCCTTGGCCATCAGTGTAGAATAATGATCAAACAAACAACAAATCATTCTTGAAATAAAATGACACTGAACAGAGCTCCTCAATTTCTTTCTTTCTCCTTCTGTCTTTGTTCTAATGGTTGTTTTTACGGAGCAAAAACAGCAGCTTGAAAAGCATACAGCTGTATCAAATGTTGATACATATTTAAATAAAAACTCTTCATGCTTCATGCAGTAGGAACATCCATCAATTCCTTCCAACAGGCTGTACTTGTCAGCTTAAAGTTACTGGAACACATTTGTTTTCGAGGACTGCTGCTGATGCTGACACACAATTTTGGATTACGGGACTTTGGGTTGGTTGTCCCACTTTTTTTTTTGCTGTGATGTGGGTTCAGCAGAAAGCTTGGTGTTGAGGTGTTGGGGTGGAATGGATCTCTTTTCTAACACCTGTTGGACAATTTGAAAAATAATTACCCAACTTGTACGAGTCTGCTATGTCGGATTCAGCAAACACCCTCAACTTCAAGAAACTTAAATGATCCTCTTAATTTTGAAAAGTTCCACCTTTTTGTAAATGATGCCATGAGATTTGTGGATTTGTGATGATGAGAGCTAAAAAATGTCATAAAAAAGGCAGACAAGCCAGAAGTTTCATTCACAAAAATGACATTCCAGAGAAACAAGCCATGTTGCACATTACAACTGCCTGATCTCTGGATGTGGACAAACTTAACTGTGAGTATCTATCACGTCATTTATCAATTTGAGGCATTGAAATAGTCTAATAACAAAGTAGGGTATGCTTTATTGTCCCAAGTAGGAACATTTCCTTTCAACTCATCATCATGGACAGATCCAAGTATCCTATTGTTACAATTACCAACAAATACCTGCAATACAAGCCCATTTATGCCTCAACAAAATTTAACTCTCACACAACTAAACTGCATTGTCAATTACATTTTGACAGGAATGTATTTTGTTTTGGGATTACATTGGTTTGTAACGTAACACAAGAACATTTGTAATCACTTAGTCTGACATTTTTTTTGTTGTAACACTATCCACATATGGTGGAATTGAAGCTCTTTGGCTGAGGACCCTCTGGCAACAACTCAAGGACCCCTGGGGGCCCCTGGACCCCACTTTGACAACCACTGCATTAGTCATCAAATGCCACTCAAACTATAACAACTCATACAAAATACAGTTTTAGGGACTATTATATTGTAAATGAACTGCACACAGCTATTAGCTGTTTCTTTCAGAGTGGGTGTTTTTTCCTTAATTGATGAGAATTTACACCTCAGAATCGTCCTCATTACCAGCGAACGAACGTTTTAAGAGTATGTTCATGATAGTAGGCTAAATGCTAACACTCTGAGTAATAAGTGATTAGCATGATCTCAGAAGTGAGAAAATGACAACCATTTAGCTAAAGCCAATTTGTTGAGCAGTGACCGCTTAGCCGCTTAGCTCCTCCTAGTGTGCAGCTTTCCCTTTGCCGCAGAGACGAATTTAGTCCTGAACAAGCTAGTCTAGCCTGGATTTAAGCAACACACCAGTGATGGGTTAGAGCAAAATCTAGTGGCTCATGTAAAAGTAATATTTTACACAGTGGCTAATGAGAGCTTATTTGCATGATTTTCTCTCTCCCCTTCAGTCACTCCATGGGAGGAAAGAGGGGAAGAGGGAGTGTGAAGAGAGAAGAAAGAGGCGAGCAGGCAGTGTGAAGGGCGCCACTGGGACGGCCCAAGTAAATCTGAATATTCATGGAGGGGATAACTAGTGTACTTTGCGTTTACTTTTTCTCTCTCTTCCATTGACTCTCTGTCTCTCCCATCCTCTGCCTTTATAACTGAAATTATCATGACGCTACGACGGACAACCCCCTCCACCCCCCAATCCGTCATAAATTATTCATTAGAGTCTTGTTTTGGAATGCTGGTTATTGTCCTTAGAGGTACAATTACAATAAATCACAAATCCATTTTCCCCTATCAATTCTCTCCCGTCTTCATTTTTGTACTATATAGCTAAAATTAGAGTGACTCACAATGAAACCCAAAACGATTTTCTACTATCAATTATTCAGATGTGACCAAGCCCTCGCAATGGATTGCAATGTTCAAAACCCACTGGATTGAGCAGAAGCACTCGTGCACACATCAAATCTTCAGTGTGTGTTCCAGATAGATGGCTAGATAGACAGATAGAATACTTTATTTATCCCCACAGGGAAAATCTGGTGTTGCAGCAGCAATTCACAGAAATGGCATAAAAGGCGCACATAACTTACAAAACACACACAGTGAGGTGTGTGTGTTCATCACAAAATATACACATATACCCCAAACTACTATACTAAATCAAATAAGTAGAATAAAAACAACCAGGGGTTAAATTGGGATTTATAAGTAAGAGCCTCAGTCCAGGAGGTTGGAGCTTACATGGCACACACACACAGGGATGACTGAATTATGACAATATGATCAGTAATCCCATCATTTTATATTTTATGTCTTGGGATTTTTGAAGGATTTAGAAGTAGAAGTCTCTCTTTTGCACTCATCCTGGAGCACACTAACAGTGTGTTTACAGAGCGACCCTGCAGCTCTGTAGGTGAGCGCTGGTTGGTTACTCTCCCCCCTCTGCCTCTTCTTGATGTGTAATAGCGGTTGGCAAGCCATGAAATGGTTACGGGCACCAACTGGTACGGTTTTTATCACCCACAGGGCCTCCCTCACAAGGTTATTATGGTTAACTAAAACAAAACTAAAAACTAAATTTGAAAAAAGAAAAAAAAAGTTAACAGAAATCAAAATAAATACTAGACTTCAGAGGGAAAAAACTACACTAAAGCTAACTGAATCCATATTGTGTACTTACAAAACTAATTAAAATAAAATTAAAAAAATATACTGAAAATGTCTCTAGTCTTTGTCAGTTTGGGCTTAATGCATCAACACAACCAGCAGGAGGAGACGTTGGTGCGGATGTGTGAGACTGGGACATCGACATGACTGGGAGTCATCTGTCCTCACAAAGTGTTGTGTTGAATATCGATTGGAATATCAATTCTGAACGTCTTTAATCTTGCAATTGGAAAACTGCCCCCTTTTATGAAAAATTAATAAACTAAAGCTAATACTGAAACTAATAACAAACTAAACTAAAACAAAGCCGCCTGGGCGGGCGGCGTAGCATTGGGGGTGCCGTTTCCAAATTCCAGATTGGGGCTTTAAATCATTGTTTTTCTTCAAACAGGGTAAAAACACCTGCTAGGTGGGATGAGATAATCCCAGCTGTTTCCAGTCAACTTGTTTCCAGAATTTTCTTGAGTCAGTGGTCTTTTTATCCTAGTGGCTACCTTATTAAAACTAAAAATGATACTATACAACTTGTCAAGAAGGAATGTTGCAGTGTTATTATTTAATTTCTTTACCCTTCCCTCGTCTCTCCACTTCCACTTTAAAAGGAATAACCTATCTGCGAGACTGATCAAATCATCTGGTCAACTCAGGCAACCAGCATTAAGCTAGTCTGCTTGCATCGTCTGGCCCGAAGAGAACAAATCAATTTCCTGAGCCACATCAGAAAAGCACATCCACAAGAGAGATAGAGAGTGTCTTTCAAGAATTGATTAGTGTTGGGCAAGTTTGTGCTTTTGTGTCAGATAATGGCGGCGGCATTTTGTGCTGTCTGCAGACAAAAAAAACAACAAACAGCACAGAGGAATTCACTTGGCAGTGCCTCTCATGGAAAAAAGCGCCATCTGATCTGCACTGCTCTACCTCCCATCACCTTGGGAATATTGGCACCCTGGAGCGCTGCCATGACAACCAGACTAATCAGACCTCCATCTGATTATCATGGGAGAAATAATTAAAGCACCGAGAGACAAGAAGAGTCTGCACAAACACACACACACACGGATGCAATGAGACACGTGTAGCAAGTACGTGGCACACAGACAAACGCAGATAACAAGCAAATTCACACACAAACAGACCCAGTGGCACACACTAAATGAGATATGCATATGCACCCACATATAGACACTCAAATATGCACACACACACACACACACACACACACACACACACACACACACACACACACACACACACACACACACACACACACACACACACAGTCTCGGTAAGGCAGCAGGTCTGTTTGTGTCTGGGTCATTGCATAGATTACAGAGGGATCCCTAACAACAGTTTAAAGGTATGCAGACGTGGTTAGCACAACTTCTCAGCGATGCTTCAGAAACTCAGGAAGTCGTCAGATGTGGTGAAACTGTTGAAATGATATGGTTCAGACTCACAGTCATTGCTTAGAGAGGACTCAACTCTGGTTAGCTGGAAGTTTGACAATTTATAGTGTGACATCTCTGATGCAATGAAGAACATGGTTCAACATGAAAGTAGGAGATCTACATCAGTCTTTTTATATCAGATACCAGTATAGAAGTAGCAGCACAACAACATCAAATCCTATCAATGCACTTTAGATCTTATCCCTATATTATACTCGCCAAGTACAAAGAGTGAGAATGAACAATACATTTTGAAACACTGAAATAAAACCAGAACTAGTGCTCCACAATTAAAAAATATTCTGAAAGTGCAGAGTATGTTAAATAAAAACAATAATAGTAATAGTGAATAATAGTGTCCTGCATACACATTTATACTGTCATATCTTAAAACTCAGGTAGCGTCTCCAGGACTTTCCCTGCCTTCAGCCCAGTGCATGCTGGGATAGGCTCCAGGCGTCTTGTAACCCTGATTAGGAATGAGCAAGTATAGAAAATGGATGGATACGTTTACATAAATGCTTTACAAAAAGTGGGAAGATGGATGCACTATCAATTACCAGGGGGTTGTTCAAGATGACTTATATCATTCAATCCAACACCTCAAATCTTCAGGATCACCTTCCAGCTTCGCACACCTGAAAATGAAAAAAATATTACTTTAGTGGCAATGAAATAATCAAATGGATGAAACATTGATGAAACATTGAGTTAGTTGGGAATTAAATATATAAAAAAGTGTCACTTATAATCAACAAAGTAATGCAGTATGTTACAAAATGGGCTTTCAGCATGCAATTCCTTCAGTGGCTTAGTTGATCAAAACGGCGCTGAATCTGGTCTACTGAGACTGTACTACATCTTCTGTAATGTATTTCTAACTGTCATCTGCAAAGAAGCGGTGCCTCTTTATGTCTGGGGGATTAACACCAAATGTGATGTTTGTTGTAAATCAATTAGTGGTGATGTAAACATCACCACTGATTGTTTTCTACATTGATATAATGTCTTCAGGTGAATTTTGCCTTTAATTATGATCAATATGATCTTGAAACTCTGGTTACACTTACAAAGGAGGTTTGAGCATATCGTTCCAGCATTAACTGCTTCAACTCTGTGCCCATGGGTGTTTTTTTTTATTCTCTCTGTGGCTGAGCTTTGTTCAAACCCACATAACTTCATTTAAAATTCTAGTGCAGATCCCAAGGTTTCCAAAGGGAAGGTTTCCAAAGGGAAGACAGGGAAAATGGTATAAAGTGATGCACAAGACATGTAGATATTTTCTGTTTTATGTAAAGCTTCAGCCATAAAACAATGGCATCTTGGGTTTGAATATTTCATAAATATGGGTGTGTTGTAGCTTTAATTAAGTGTTGCAGCCAGTAGATACAGAATATTGATGTGACATGGTTGAACAATATCATTAAATGTTTTTTTTTCCTAACTTTGAAGCTACTCATGGGAAATTTTTCAGAGTTGAAGGGCTTAATAATGTAAAAGAAAGGCAAAAATTAGTGTCTTTGTCTACTAAATTTTTAACACTCCTGTCTGTTTGACTTATCTTGGGTGGGGTGGTGTTATCCTCCCTCTTCCCACCCTGCCCCATTCATGTTTCACAAATGCATTTACAATTAGCGTGATATGCATGAATGTGCCGACCCACAGACAATGAAATTTGGCAATTCAAAACTAAGTAATGGTGATGAAGTAGCAGCTTGAGGCTCATTCCACAGAGGATGACTCTTGATTCAAACCACAAGAAGTGTAACATGGCATGTATAATTACATGCAACATGCATAATATTAAGTTTACTGGAATGTAAAATAAGCTATTTGGAATGACTGAGTGCTGAACGAGGACCACATGGTGAGACCTAAAGATGACCAGCTGAGTTTTTGGCAGCCAGTCACACTGGTGAGCAAAGTGGCACTGCATACAACTATTATCACCATGGTACATCCAGGTTGTTTTTCCCCTCTGCTCAGCCAGAAGAAAGAGACACAGCTGAGAGTGAGAGCTATGAAACAAAAACCTGATCGCAATGTTGAGTGGAGAACACTCTCGGATTAAAAGAGAAACCACACTAATAATAGAGAAGCTTTTGAAATTGGAGAGAACATGCCACACAGATGCAGCTATCGCATTCCTTTTCCTTTTAGTGGTAACTGGCCAGTTTATCTTGCTGTGCTACTTCTGCTGATAGGTGAAGTTGCTCCTGAAATGACCATAATTTAGGTTGTCAAACAAGTGAATGGGCGGAGCTTCCTTTTGAAGCCAAATTAAGCTTTGTGAACATTAGGACCTCCTGAACGTCCATGACGGTTATAAATTTATGCAATATTGTCATTGTGGTCAAATAACAATCTATGTCTGTATGAGTGAAATTATCACTGTAAACAAAACAAAGGAGAATTTCATCGCTCAGCTGCAAGTAGCTAATTAAAATTAAATTGCATAGTGAGTGGTTTTGACAAACCACACTGAAAGTTTGTAAAAGCATAATTGATGTTTGATGATGTTGAAAAAAACATGACATGAGAAGCAACACCAAGAAAAGGCTGATGGAAACATCACTTTCAACAAGAAAAAAAACAACCTTTGAAGAAAAAGACGCATCCTCTTAATGACAGCGAGCACTGGGATTTATGGAAAATGTGGTCTCAATCATGAAAAACCTCTGCATTAATAACACTGCTAGTCTGAGACAGATGCTACCAATCATCTTGACATCGTTATTGTTCTTCCACAGTAATTATATGGAGATATCACAAATAATATGACAAAGATATATTGATGTTTTAAAAATGCTACATGTAGTACCTTTAAATGCTTTGTAATTCACAAGATAATATACCAGCTGTATCAACATCTCTTCATTATTTTCCCACAACAATGAATCAGTTTCCAGCTGGCATCATTTATGTGTTATATATTATGATGATTATGATTACTTGTCTTCCACTATATGTCAGGTTTGTTTCTCTTCTTTAGCACTGTGGGTAATCAGATGTGTCATGGTATTGGACAGAAAACACAACGCCTGTTGGCTATGCCTGTGATCTGCGGGCTCCTCTGCTTCTCTTCGAAGTTTACTCCCTGAAAGGAAATTTGAGGAATTGTTTTATTTTAGTTTTGCTTAATGTTGTGAGGAAAGAAGTCTTTGCTCTGTGTGTTATCTCGTTATAAGTTTCGCTGGATGACAGTGTCTGCTAAACACATACAGTATATAGCAGAATAATGTGCTCAGCAGTGTTGTAATATTGCTACATCACAATGGAAACATTCACTGTTTCTAGCAGCGACACATAAAGTGAAGTAGCCAATATAATGAGTGCCGGTGTGCATGACAGTGTTCTCATGTCACTTAGTGGAGATGAGAACTGTGTGTCTGTGTGTGTGTGTGTGCAGGCAAAACCCTATCCATTTTCTAATATCTCCTCTGTACCAGTTGTTTCAGTGGAAAAGTGTGATAAAACACTCAGTCCCTCTCTCTGCTCTCTCCTTCCAGCTCAGTTTTTATTTGATGGTCCCCTCTCTCTCTCTTTTTTACCTTCAGGCTGAGTGTTTACTCCTCCCAATAAATGAGGGTTTAAATCCAGGGCATTTTCAGCTATGTACTTAAGTTTGAGCAGTCTACTTGATGCTACGACGAGGACAGCTTTGTTTATCTTATCTTACAAAGGAATAGTGGGTTTACTAGAGACTTTTTACTGGAATAAAATAACTCAAATGTGTCGCAAGTGACTGACTGACCTGCTGACTGATCAACAGAATGCTTGGCTGGTGGTTTAGGTGGCCACCACCCACCTGGTGTCTCATCTTGACTAAACAAATCTATTTCACCATTATTCGATGTAGCTCTTAGCTTATATTACACACAGGGATCACACAGACTCTTAAAAACTGGAGGAGACCAGGCATCATTTTTGAAACACCCTCAACCAACAGGACTAGACCAGACTCCTATCTGTGTAAAGGAAAGGCTGCATAATGTTCTGGCATGTATTTCAGTTCACTTTTAGGGATGCCATGAAATTGTATATAATATGGAGTAACATAATTTGTTCCAAGGGGCATAAAAACAATGTTTTCCTTTCACAGAGGCTTGCATGCTGCACTATATCCCTAGTCTAAAAGAAACGTCATGTCAGAAGAAGAGTCATGTCAGGCGTCTAGTCAAGTCATAGACAGTTTTTAAAAAGCATCAAATTGTTGTTTTTTTTTCTTATGAATTCCACAGCATTAAAGCAAGCCAACAGTTGTGTTTTGTGTTTTTGTCTAGGCTTGACCCCTACTTGTGCGATCTGTCATAATATAAAAGTTTTGCAGCAATACGCAAAATCTGAAAGTATGATCGTGATATGTTGATGTGCCATCATCTTTAAGATTTGGGGTTTTCTCATTGTAAGCTGATTGAGTATCCATTCTGCTATCTGATATTATGCCACTTCCCCTCTAGCTTTAGGACAGTAGTGGCTCTATCTTCCTCTCATTCTTATTGAGAGCTGGATACTGGCTGGATGCTCCAAATGCTGTTAGTCTCCTGACATTGAGGTGGACTTCCCCCCAGCTAACATTAAAAATAATTTGGAAGAATCAAAGCTCATAAAAAGATAGGGAAACTAAAAATGTGATGATACATAGTGTTAAAGAGGTTTATGTTTTCTGTGGTGAAGCATTGTTTTGTTTTGTTTTTCTTTCACTTTATAGGCCTTTGCACACCAAGTCCGTATTTTTCACATGCGTTTTTTCCCAATAAAAACTGTTATGGAGAAACTGTGCACACTGAGTCTGATGTGTTTTATTGGTTCCATCCAATACCAAGGAGGCGTCAAAAGCAGCGGGGAGCTTGGCAGGCAATTCAAACTGTGCTAAGCCTATGTCACAGCGTTTTGAGGCTATGACATACAGACCAGATGCTGGTCAGCAGCTGTCCTGGGATCAGTCTGTGTATCACACTTTTCTGCAGACCTGACAGTCTCAGAGTTTCCATGCTGTGCTGGAGATCCCAGCAGATTCAGTCATGTGTAAAGGCTGAGTTGTGCTGGCCACATTGCCCAGATTGTGCACACGTGTTTATACTTTGTTGACAGTTTATTAAATTGTTCCATCAACTTATTAAGCTTGCTGCAAAAAAAAAAAAAAAAAAATGCAGAAACTCAAACCTGTTACAAAAACTTTGATGACAGACGAACGTGTCGGAGTTGGCTTATAAACATGATTGACACAAGTTGAGATCCTGTTTATTTTTAAATGTGCAACCATTTCAGGCAAGAAATACAGACTTGGGGCTCTAGTTTCCTGGCACAGCGGAGGGTGGCGCAGTGAACCCCGCGCAGAGCTAGTTTGGACCAGCGCAATGCGAGGGGCGGACGATTTGCTAGTTTGGCAGATCGAGGTGCGCCGAGATGGGAGTGGGGGCAGGGGCAGCAGGGGGAGGTGTCGACAGATTCAGCTTGCAGGAATTCATGAATTCAGGCAGTTACAAAGCACTTACTACTCGTCAGTTAAGCATTTCGTGTGAGCTCATCTAAAGTGGGGACTATCTATGCCTTATAAAGCATTTACAAGGGATCCCGCTCTCAGCACGTCATCAACGTGATGACGTAGCAGGCGGCAATGCTTTACGTACAGGTGTAGCGGTCAGACTGGAGAGATGGAGACGGAGGGCTCTGAAGTGAATCGATGGGTCCAGCGGATGCGGGCTCAAAAGAAAGCCGGTGTGGAGACGGATATATCAGAGTCGACGGGCCTGAGTGGAACTAGTGGTGGTGAGTTTGTGTTTGTTTGCTGGCACACATGGATGATAGCTGACGTTAGCTTAGTTTAGCTTCGGGAGCTGCTAAGCTAACGTTAGCTTAGCTTCGGGAGCTGCTTCCTGCATTAATAACTGTTTATAAGCCATCCATTGGAAATGGAATTTGTGAGATTTTATAAAACATCTACTAACACACTCACTAACCGTTAGTACATGTCTGAATAGTGGAGAATGCAGACATGCACATCTAAATAGACCATTCATTATTTACATAGGCTTTCTAAATGATCTTACAAACCACTGACAAATCCTAAATAACTGGTGGGTAAGTGATGTAATACTTAATCTAGAAATGCTGAATCCATCATTTATATAGATGAGCTTATTAATGAAGAGTAAATTATAAACCACATACTAATGAGTATTTATGTCAGAAACATGCTTTATAAATGATGAATTCAGTGTTTACTAATCCATAACTACTGTGCTTATAAATGATGAGTGAAACATTTATAACAGTGTTTATAAACTACATACTAATGAGTATTCATGCGTTATATATGATGAATTCAATATTTATTAATGCTTAACTAATGCTTACTAGTGTGTACTCATTATAAAGTGTTACCGGATTTTCTTTTTAAAAAAGTCCTACAAAAATACTAAAATACAGGTGTGTGTTTGTGTGTATCTGCAGAGACCTTGTCCTCTGCCTGCATTTTCTTGTTTTTGCCCAGTTTGGGACTCTCTTGGGCGTCAGGGTTTGGCCAGTGGGTGTGTAGCTCCCAGCCAATCTCAGCATGCAGTGCCAGATCAATAATAGCACGGCATCCAATAGGAAGCTACAAAAATTGCAGATGTAGAAAAAAATAGCAAGGGTAAATGCCAAATGGACAAAGCTTGTTCCACAGGAGTGAATCTGGGGTTGGCTCTCAGACACTGGTGAGCACTGAGGGAGAGGATGAGGATGAAGAGTGACACGGAGTTGGCCAGTTTTCTGTTAGACAGGTAGATGCCAACAGGCCAAACAGCTTTCCCAGGACAGCAATAGAAAGTTTTACATAGCGTTGCTGTCCTGGGATACGAAAACCCAGTGCATTTGCTGACTGCATCCTGTAAATGGTGTTTTTAGGGCTTTGAGAAGAATGACAAACAAACTAACTACCTACAAAAACGTACACTGAAAATGGTCTGTATACCAAGTTAAGTGAAACTGAGAAGCCAATCAGCTATAACAACAAAATGAACACTAGCTTCTTTAGTTTCTGCCTTTGTCACCGAGGCAGCCTTGGTATGGATATTTTTTAAGGCAGGTGGTAAGACATGAAGATTATCAAAGTGGCGACATCCTCTAATGCATGGTTTACATCCACATACTGGTTGTTTTGGATTTAAATCCTGTGCCAGTTCATTTGTACAGATAGACCTAGGTCGCTTAACACAAGCGGTGAGATGGCAGCTTCATAAGAAACGCTGTTGGATCCATTGGAATCCAGCACACACTATTTTCATGCAACACTGTGGTGCTCCTGGGGAATGCAGTCCCACTGCAGCATTGCAACCTGCCTCTGTCCTCGCCATGCTCGGCAGATTCTGACATGTAACTACAGCATCTGTAATTACCAGTCATCCGGATTCATTAGCCAGCTTCCTTCTGCAACAGTGCAAAATCCATACAAACCTACCCTTTTGGTGAACATGCCTTTTCCCCAAGTGACTTTGATGGATGAATATGTTTGGCTAGAGCTCACACATAAAATGCTTCCAGCTCCCCTGTTATAGGAAATGCATGGCCAATTGACACTTTCTTGAACATAGTACTTTCAAATACTAGGCTGCAAGTCAATAGATAGTGGTTTGCCCATGCTATTTGCCTGAGGTGGGGGTAAGATTGTGGTAAATACAACACAATTAAATGTGAGGGGCTATTGACTTAAATCAGTAATGATATGCATTACCTCCTATTGCCTTTACCTGCTAATTTGTCCTGATTACCACTAGGCTGATTGGCTAATCAATGTGGATTAGGACGTAGTGCAGATATAAAGTTTGGTGATAGAATGCAAATGATCTGCTGTGACAAGGGTGTGATCTATGGGCTCTGGGTGTGAGTGTGCATGCTTACTACAAAGTGTTTTTCTGGAAGATGATGGTAATGGGTGATTGGATGTGAGTGGTGTAGTTTTTCTGTATTGCTTCCAAAACAGCTACAGAACATTACATTATTGATGGTAAGCTGGCAATACTACTCTAAACATTGATATTTTAGATCAAATTTGAACTGATATTCGGCATAATGAGTTCATGTACTTGTAACTCCAGAGCCAGATTCTAAGCTCTTAATCCCTAATGTTTGAATATTAAAGGATGAAGACATGCTTGACGGGATATCGGTTTATGTTCAAGGACATCTGAATTGAGTATCTTCATGTCTAGAGTGTTCTTATGCATACTACAAACTAGTGACTGCCCTGGGGCGTTGCTAGGCCCTGAAGACATCAGGGGCTTAGCCCAGTGAACCACTGGGTATTACCAACAACCTTGTGATGCAATACATATAACAATACACAGGCCATGATATGATAAAACATTGAGAGACAGAGCTCAATGCTGCAAGGAAGACATACCATGAACTGACACATCAGCCTCTTCAGCAAAGAGTTAAATTCATGCTTTAATGTCATGATGACTTCTAATAAAGATTGCGCCTATGGCACAGTGTATGTTTTACTGTTTCCTAGTTCATGATATATAAAATGATAAAGATAAATATGAAGGCGAGGGAAAAAAAATGTGCAATATGCCTCTCATTTGGTTAAACTTCTGTACAGTTGGCTGCATGTCGACCATTTTAACTGTTATTTAGCCTGGGAAGTCTCACTGAGCACAGATACGCATTTTCAGCAAAACCCTGCTCACAATGTCACATTTACACACACACTCCTTGTGTCGAGGAAAGAGGAGATGAGGAGCCGGGAAATGGAGAAATGGGAAGTGGGGACTGTGCCAGTGGGAGTGCCTCTATTGCTCTTTTGTGTATCGCTTTATTATGTCCCCCTCTCTCTCTTCTACATTAGATTGACACCTTTTTCTAAATGAAGGAAATTAAGCATCTGGGGCTCCATCCCTAAATGCCAAAGCCTAACAATGCCATTGTGACTGCCTCCAAGGACTTCCCACTCTCCTTTAAAAAAAATCACATACAGAATTTGTTTGTGTAATGCATAGGTGTCATGAGTACAGGTGGGACATGCCCCCGCTGATATCCAGTAGTGGTAATTGTTTTTTTGATCACCACATAATTATTGTGGGATACAAAAAGCTGTCAGCCGCCTCTAGATGGCTATACCATCTACCTCTGAATTTAAATTAGCCCACTGAATCAGCAGTTAAATTTACCAGAGAGTAGGATGGGAAAAAAATACATGTGGTCAGTACCTGAAGTCTTAAACAACTGTCAAAACATCCCTGCCAGTGCTACCAACATTACGATTAGAGTGTCGACCAAAAAGATGCAGGGGGTTGCCAGAGTGCAGGCCAGCAGGGATGCAGCAGAGCTCTACAGGCAAACTGAACTGACAGCATACCTTTTCACAGTCTGACAGAGTTGTTGTATTACTTTTGTTTTATATTCAGTGAATCTTTTGTATTCATAAACAACCTGCCTGAGAGACTGAGTCAAATTTTTTTTAGCCCAAAAGTTATGTCTATCCATTTCCCGTAGCCACCTATTCCAACTCAGGGTCAACAGGGGGTTGGGGCCTATCCCAGCATGCAGAAGGCAGGGAAATACCTTGGGCTGCATCCCAAATGCAAGGCAGCTGCTGCCTTTTGGCCTAGTGACACAGCATCCTTATCAGACAGCGTTTTCACACAAAGTACCCCAGAAGGATGCTCGTTTTAGACGGGCTTCTGAGGCAGCATATACAGTATGTCATGCCGTTGCTAAGATACCACATTTGACAGCTGTTGTTATTAACACGAGCCATTACTGTCAGATTACTGGCACCTGGTTTGTCCTTTACTCTTTTTTAAAATCTGTTCAGGAGAAAAAACAGCAACACCAAAAGTGCAAATAGAAAAGCTCATAATTACACTCACAGTTGATTAAATATGTTAATGTACCCCAATAAGTTTGAAAGAGGGAATCTGAAATTAATAGTAGACTAGACAACTAAATATTCAGTGACTTCAATGCACATTTCTCAGTAGAAAATTAAAATTGAAGTTACATTTACACACAAACTGCAGTTTGGGCTTAATTGTTTGCAGGATGCAAAAGATTTTTGGATATCCTACCCAACAAAGGATACGTCTATGCTGCCTACAAAACATATCCAAAAAAGGCACCTCAGCAGGCAGCATTATGTGGAAATGTTACTGGGACATGACTTGATGCTTCTCTGCCTCAGAATGCTGGCTAAGTAGACAGTTTGGGATGCAGGGCTGTACAAATCACCTGTCTATCACAGGACTAGGAGGCAAACACACTCACACACATTCACACCAGGGGAGTAATTTTAAAGCCATCAATTCTCCTAACCTGCATGTCTTTGGGCTGTGGGAGCAACCCCACTCAACCAGAGGGAGAGCATGCAGACTCCACACAGAAAGGACAAGAGCTGAGATTTGAACCTTGGACCTTTTTGCTGTGAGGTGATAGTCTTAACCAGTCCCAGTCACATTTCTATACTTCACTTATGCACGCTAGGGGGAAAAAAGCTGAGGAGTAGAAACGCACACACATAATTTGCCCATTGCACATGTGACATGCGTGCCTGGTGGAGATTGAAATACTGAATAAAATGACATCAGCTTGGTCCCAGCCGATGTGTGCCCCATGCATGTCATGAGAATAGATTTAAAACACATTCTGTATAGATGAGGGGTAAAGTAACTGAGTCAGGGTTCTGCTTGTGATCATAGAGCCTCTGTTACCATGTGTAACCGATATAAGCATTGAAGCACATGGGACCCTACAGTAAACCATTTGGCCTCTGCAGTGCTTATGCTTTATTTTAGCAGACCGGTTTGTTTGTGTTTGGACTGGCAGCACAAAGAGGTTTCACAGGAGAGAGCGATTAGTGGGACAGAGACTTAGAAGAGAAAACAGAGGGTTTGAGAGATGGACAAGACAAACTTGGAAACTAAACAAAGGCTGATTGGGAGAAGTGAGGAACAAGCGATTACAGAGAAGTGAATGGTAAATACAGGAAAGAAAGAGAGACAGAGACATTGAGAGAAAAGAGAATAGTAAATACAGGAAAGAGAGAAATATCAGGGCTACTGTTGATTACCAATTGTAGTGAGGCTCATTCAAGAATCTGTTTCGCCTGTGCTCCTTGCTCTCATGTGTCTCTCTAACTCTGATAAATGGCATTGTTTGGGCCTTTCTCTGTATACTGAATATTTCACACACCGCAGCCTCGGAAGGAACATAAAGGGGCTGGATGGTAAAGTGAGGAGAGGAGTAGATGTAAATAAGTTAGATAAGGTCAGGAAAATATAATGAAAATGGGAGGGTGTATACCAAGTCCACAATTTTTGTCCAAACTTTAAAAATAAATACAACCTCACGTTGTGTCAATCATGTTTACACACCAATTCTGACACTTTCCCACTGCTTTGGAGCTTTTGGAACAGCTTCGATTTTCTGTGTTTTTTTGCAACAAGCTTAATAAATTGATGGAACAATTTAATGGACTCTCAGAAGGTGTAAACACTGTGCACGAATTGGGCAATGAGGCAACTCCACCATTATGCACGACTGGATCTACTAGGAATCACTGAGACTATCAGCTCTGCAGAAAAGTGTGATAAACAGACTGATCCCAGGACAGCTGCTGACCAGGATCTGGTCTGTATGTTGCAGCATTTTGAGGCTGAGTCCTGAATATCTGCCGATACAGCTGAGAGGCTGACCAGCATAGAAACTGAAATTAACCCATTCAGTTTCTGTCGTGATCACCTAGTGTGCACTTTTCTGATGGCCTTCTCAGGATTGGATGGAACCAGTGTTCTTTTTGTCTCTTACTGCAAATTTCACAACGAATAGGACAAAGAAAGGACTCAGTGTGCAATGTCATCGGACAACAGATTAAAAAATGCATACGAAAAATACGGACTTAGTGTGCAAAGACCTTAAGAGGTTCACATATAGGATGCTGAACTCTTGTGGCCCTGGTGAAGTGAGGATTTGTGGACTAAGTATAATATCACTGCAGGCATGTATGTTCACACATACATACATACACACAGTACCTTGCGGACAATTACCTTCAGAGACAACTTGAACTTAATGTACATACATACATAAAGCCATACATTTCATGTCACTGTTGTTTTACATTTAATGAAATTCTTGCCAAAAATGAAGCTTAGTGACAATGCTCACCCACTTAACCTAAGTGGGTGAGCATTGTGTATGAACAGAAATCTAAAACTCTGGCTGTGCTGCCTTTCATTTGTAAGATGGCTTCATTAGGTGTGGGATAATGGAGGCATGTCTGCAATGAAATGCTATTTATAATCACCAATAACACCATCCAATTTATGTTCTTCTGACAGAGTTGCCAATTCTGTTTTCATCAGCAAACAAAATAAGGTAGTCAGCTCATCCGTGCTAACAAAAATGTGGAAAAAAAAGAAAGAACTAAAATTAGATTGCTTGAAAGCTCCCGGGGCTTCAATCTCAGCAATTTGGAGGTGGCACATCAGCCAAGCAGATGTTGCTTCAGAAGAGAATGGTCAGACTTGAATGACTTTAATTAATGTAGAGTTACTTATTCTGATGCAAGGACCAAGCTGACTGGGCATTGGCACACAAACATTCATCCGACCCACAAATGCATGTACCTGTTTTCATACACATTTACACAGGCACACACACACACACACACACACACGATTATATGTATTTCTCCATCGAACTATCTGTCAATTCTGTCTGTCTATCTACATATATGGATGTATAGGGATGTCTGCATGATTTATGCATGTTTTGATTAACACACGCATGCACACACACATAAAAACACTGCAGCTGAGAAAGATGGTGTTGTAGCATACCATAAAACATCCTCATACTTTATGCTGTTTAAAATTACTGTATCCACCCAGTATACGCAACTGTCTCTACTCTCATGCATAAGGCATGCTGAACAATCACTGAGGCAAAACATGGCTGCCTCTGATACACAGAGGGGGGCGAGGCATGACTGTAGGGCTCAAGAAAGTCAGTCAACTGTCTCTTGAATGTCTGAATATGAAGCTGATCTAATTCATTGTACTCATAGCAAGTCAAAAGAAGAACACATGCAGTTTTATCTCCAACCCCTATTGTTAGATAAAAGTAAAACTTGACGGACACTTGCTGAAGATAGCAGTGAACAGGAATGGGAACAGAATGAGAAGAAGTTTGAGAAAAGGAGCAAATAAGCATGTGATTCTGAGAATTCAGAGAGGGACTAAGAGATAGGGTGAGTTTGAGGGTGCACCGAGACAAGAAGAGAAAGGGATTGAAGGAGAGTGGGAAAGATGCAAATGTCTTGCGGCGATAAGCGGGGAGCCAATCTTGGGCGACATATGGAGCAGCATGGAGAAGGAGCTCCTTCAGTGCGGGCCTTATCTGCACAACGAGGCCTCTTCAGCCTGATTGAATGACTAATCTCCTGTTCTGACAGCATAACAAGGCTGAGAGTACACAAAGACACAGAGCCTGAGGAGATGGAAGGAGCTAGCGAACCTGGGAACACTGCAGGGCATTTAGCCTCAGGGCTATAGACAGAGAGCGAGGTTTGGTTTGCGTGCAGAGAACGAGACAAAAAAAATTGAGAGTGAATAAAATAATTGACAACACAGAGACAGGAGACAATGTAATGTTCGGGTAAGTTACCATTCTATTCAAATGACAGGCTGGAGAAACAGAGGCAAGTGCATGGAATATAAACATAAAAATAACAGGTGGAACATGACTCCTGACAGCAGTTGTGCAGTACCTACTCCCTGTTGGAGTATGGATAACTGAACATGAACATGGAGTCATTAGGCTCATGAATTTCCCCAAGGAGAGTCACCTGCGGCATGCCTGAACTCTCCCTTGCCCACCGCTGCCCGCCACTGATTTTCTCATTTAGACCTCCACAAGTAATTACAGTTCATTATGAACATTCCTGATGCAATTACTTAGCTAATGGGATCTAATTAAAAACCCTGCAGTCAGCTGCCCTCATTGTTTTTGCTTTCTGCTGTGTTCACACGTATGATGTACATTTTTTTTTATCAAGACTCCTGCTATCCATCACAGATCACAACAGGATGCAAAATTCTGTTCTTCTTTGCTTTATTTTGATGCATTGTGTAAGGTCTGTGCCAGACATGTGCAACCGTGATGAAAAGGAGGATATGTGCTGACAGCCATTTTTATAATTAGCAGCTAACACAGCGAATATCCAATGAGATGTCTGACAAGTGGAATAAATAATGTTAAGTAATTTACTGCTACCTCAACTTCATTCATTAACACTTCATTTAACATGAAATCACATCAACAACAAAAATGCTTTACTGATTGAATACCAATAACTTTAAAGCTTTCAAAACACAGTCATGAAATATACGGTAGAGCAACCATACATCTTATCTGTAGAATGATACGTAATGATACCCCCTCTCTCCAAAAATAAAATGCAAATTATCTGTTCTTATAATGACATAATTATAAAACCATGGCATCATTATTATAAAACAATGAGTTTAATTCTTTTCAATAACTCAGCGCAATGGCAAAAAACAACACAAATACAAATCATTTGGTTTGCACCAGTAGCTTCACAGTTATCATTTTTACTGTCGCCATCAACCCACAAGGTGGCCCAGGAAAAGATTTGGGGGTGGGGTTATGCACATTTTAGCTCATTGACTTATGGTTAGCCAGTTGTGATGTGGAGACTGGATCAAATTATGCAATATTTCTAGCTGACAGGGCAGGGTGAGCTAGAATAATGTGAATAGTAAGCAACTTCACATTCTCACAGCATTTATTTTACACCTCTGACCTAAAAAATACTACATAAACAAATTGCATTTTGACAATATGGGACCTTTGAGCCTGGATTTGTGGACATCAGCTGAGCAGCCCCCCAATCATAACAGGAATACTGTCCTAAAGAAAGAGAGCAGGGTAAGCAAAGTAGGTAGGCAACCTTTTAGGATCACGAGGCACATGGTGGTATGGCTCAATGAGATCAGATAAATAGGAGCTTGCCAGCTTGCAATATTTTCTGTGATTGCAGAAGTACCTTGAAGTCGCATATTTCACAGAGTACGAACCAAATTTTCTTATTTTAATCAAAATTCTGGCAGGATTTCATATGAGCTGAACTGTTTTAAATGCCAGCATTAGTTAAACAAGAGAACTGGACATTGTCGTAAGTAACTCAGTGACGTAAATGCCTGTTTCTGTTTCTGCTGTTTTTAATATCACTTTGAATGGCATTGTCAAGATGGTAAAATGCAATTTTGATAATATCCTTGCACTCTGATTCAAAGAGGACTAGGATTTAATGTAACTCTCTAATATCTGATAACAGGACTCAGAATATACATGCCTGCAGTTATCAAACATTACTGTTGCAAAATATATACCACAGTTATTTCAGTTAGTTCAAGGAAAATAAGGCTACAAAAAATGATAACTAGCTTCAACTGTATTGTGTCTTTACAAAACTAACTAAAACAGGGCCGTCCCAGGCCAAACTGGGGCCCTACGTGGCAATTTATTGAGAGGCATGTGCGTTACAAATTTAAAAAATCCAATTCAAATAGCCTTAAATTGATCTTCTTTATTGATGCATAGATTGATAGGCTATAAACTTCAGCTAATATACGACCACCAACTGGTCAATTTACCACTCCTTTTACACAGAGGTGAATGCATATGCAGACAAATGCATAAACAAGACATTCAAGAAATGGTAAGAGGGCTGCTGGAAAATGTCATCTCCAGGCCACATTTTAGACTTACAGTAGTCTCTCTTCTATCTCATTATGAGGAGCAGCTAAGGTGTTTATGCGGCGCCACAAAGTTTTACATTTATTTCAACAACATACCCACCTTCAAGTGAAGCACGAGCTTTTTTTTTCCTCTCAGTTGCTCCAGATTCAAAATGCCTCTTCGAAGGCATTTCTCTCTCCTCACCTGCAGCAGTGTCGGTGCATCTGACCACTGATTGGTCAGATGCAGATTGCTGTCAATCATTGCAGCAATGCATGCGGTGGGGTGTCATATTACAGGTCTCTTTTTTCTCTCCTCCTGGCTTGGGCTGACTTGGTGCTCTAGCCTCGCAGG
>OMLB01064122.1:0-24685 GCA_900302555.1 Myripristis jacobus | reverse complement strand
TAAGAATAAACACCATTCTGACAATAACACACTATGACAGAGGTGGCATCAGCTTAGGCAGTTAAAGTGTCTCTGAAACCCAAGGATCACAGTTCAAACTTCGCTCTATGGCATTTTTCAAAACTCCAGACATGAATTGTTTGTCCATGAAGCATCGCCCAATGTTGCACGTGTCTGGGTCCAAGGCAGTGAGTTTCTTGAGAACAGCCATCTGGAGAATATTTGTGGATCAGTGCTGAAAATACAAATAAAATGTGACAACAAAACCCTAAAAAGGAGATTGAAGTGTTTTACGCAGTCTTTTATGTGTAGTTGAAGCAGTAATCACAATAGTTGAAGCACGATGTCAAGATCTTGACCTTTCACTTCATCTTAAAGTTTGAATCAGCTTTGTTGGTTTAGGTATGAAGGAGTAGTTCAAGTTCAAACAGCGAATGGTGTGATTTTTTTTCTTTTTTCCCCACAGACTCACATTGTAAAAACAAATTCGGGAAAAAAACAACACATAAAAGATTAGTCGATGAAAAAAAGTTCAAATGTGCCAAAAGTCTGGAAAATAAGATGAAAATTTGAAAAACTGAATGGAGTTTATAAAAAAAAAATATGAATGAAGAGAAAATGTTGAAATATCAGCTGAAGCAGCTGAAAATCCCTGAAAATATCTGAATTTAATAGGGCCAGAAAGGACTTATTTGATTACAAAAAAAAAAAAAATGAATATGAATCATTACTATGAATAATTTCAAAAATCTGTTCAGAGGCAACCGAACATGCTAAACATTTTGAAGTTTGAGTGTTAGTAGCCGAGTGAATTTCACAGTATTACATGTTAAGAGAAGGATGTTGAATTTTCATGTTGTCCATTTTGTGTTGTCACTGTGAAGTTATCAGTGTGAAACCACAGTATTTCCATTCTGCTGTGGGGAATGAGACGTTTGATGTTATGTTAATATGTTGATATGTTAACAGAGCCATGTAAACTACTTAAAAAAGAATCTTTCCTAAGATGGTATTGAGCTGAAGCCTTATGCTATTGTCATAAAGGTCATGTTGTTGATTTTACGTAATACTATAGTGTACAATGATGTATGCTGGTATTATAGTACAGTGACTCAGATATTGATATTGGAGTTCAGAGCATAAAACAAAGCCTGAACATGTTATGATTGAGTATTATATTTTATGTGTTGCATAGTGTAACATTGTTGTTGTGCTTTAGTATAATTGTTGTACAACAGACAGACAAAACCTTAAGTTCCAGGACCCGTATTCACAAAACGCCTTATCTTACCACAAAGAGTACTCTTAACTAAGAGTTTCCTCTGAAAAGCTATCCACAAAGTTGCTGAGACCAACTTTTACTGAGGAACTTGGTAATGACATGGGTCTTTGGGAGTGATCTTATCTTAGACAATGACAAATATCTGAATGTAGGTCAGTGAACTAAACAAGCATGTGTGTTACAAATTTAAAAAATCCAATTCAAATAGCCTTAAATTGATCTTCTTTATTGATGCATAGATTGATAGGCTATAAACCTCAGCTAATATACGACCACCAATTGGTCAATTTACCACTCCTTTTACACAGAGGGGAATGCATATGCAGACAAATGCATTAACAAGACATTCAAGAAATGGTAAGAGGGCTGCTGGAAAATGTCATCTCCAGGCCACATGTTAGACAGAGACTTACAGTACAGTAGTCTCTCTTCTATCTCATTATGAGGAGCAGCTAAGGCGTTTATGTGGCCCCACAAAGTTTAACATTTATTTCAACAACATACCCACCTTCAAGTGAAGCATGAGCTTCCTCTTGTTTTGATTTTTTTTTTTCCTCTTAGTTGCTTCAGATTCAAAATGCCTCTTAGAAGCCATCTCTCTCTCCTCACCTGCAGCAGTGTCGGTGCATCTGACCACTGATTGGTCAGATGCAGATTGCTGTCAATCATTGCAACAATGCGTGCGGTGGGGTGTCAGATTACAGGTCTCTTTTTTCTCTCCTTCTGGCTTGGGCTGACTTGGTGCTCTAGCCTCGCTGGCATCGCGCACATACCAAGAAACCGTGAGAGATAATCACATGATCACAGGGGGATTTAGGATAGAGGGAGACCAAGGACCAAGCCCTGAGAGACAGTGTTCAGTATGCACAGTCTAGACAGAGTTCCTCTCCAGGTATGAGCAAGTGGCCAAATCAGATGCTGACCAGGAGTGTGCAGAGCCTATAATGCTAAACTCAAGAGAGGATTTGATGGTCATCTGTGTATCAACTGGAAACAAGTTAAAGCTACATTAAGCAATATTAAATGCATTTTGGACAGAAAATGACCAAATGCAATGTGTGAGTCATCACTGAGTGTCTTCGTTCCATCATACAATTATCTCCTGATCGACCCTGAACAAGCTTCTCTTCTGCCCTCCACTTCACCTGCTTCTAAATTTCAGATCAGTCATGTGATCCATTACTGCAGCTTTATGTTTAGCTGAGATGGACATCACAGTAACAATGGAACATATTATGCACAGGTGTCAGTTGCATTGTTGAAGTTTTTATAGCAAAATGCAAATTCAAAACACCAGTCCAAACAGCCACCAGTATAACAAATGAAATACATGTAGAAATGAATAGAAAACAAAGGATAACTTCTACAACTATAATACTTTAAAATGAGTCAAGGAACGAGGACAGAGGACAGAGGAGAAGAAGAATGCCCCGGCAGTTTGCAGAGCGGCTGTGACAGCCAGGAGAGCAGTCTCTGTGAAATGATAAGCCTTGAAACTGGATTGAAGAGGTCCAGGAGGTCATACTGAGAGATACAGAGCACTGTTTGGAAACTGCTCACTCAAGGGTTTTGGATATAAAGGAGTGCAGTGATACTGATCTGTAGCTATGAACAGTAGTGGGGGCAAGGGAAGGTTGATGCTTGACTCTAGCAGTCTTTGGAGCAACAGGAACAGAGCCAGAGGACAGGGAGGAGTTGATAAGGGTAGTGTGGAAAGAGAGGGTGTCAGTGCAGATGGTTTGAAGGATGAAGTGACATGACCGAGCAGGCAGGTAGTGGCTGAGTCGGACCTGACAAGTGTGAGGACCTTCTGGCAGGAGAGGAGTAAAAGAGGTAAGCCTGGAGGCTGGGGGCACAGTGTGAAGTTTCGAGTAAAGAATGGTATTGCTGGTGCCGTCCAAGGCTCTGTTCAGTGAGTTCGCAAACATTCATGCAATCAAGGAGCAGGTGGAGAGGAAAGAACTGGCTTTGCTAGGGAGGAAAAGAGAAAGGAGAGAAGAGTGGAGGTTTCCTTGGAGGAGAGAGAACTGTTCAACTGAGGGAAATGAGGAAAGAGCAGTAGAGGAGAGCAGAGTGCGTCAGGGTTTCTAGGTTGTGCCAGGTGGCCGTGGTGTGAGTGCAGCCTGAGTGGGAGGGGCTGGTGAGATAGGAGGAGAGAAGAATCCAAAGTGATTGTCAGAAACAGGAGGTGGAGTGACAGTAAGATTGGAGGCTGAGCAGAATCTGGTGAGATAAGGTCAAGCAGATTCCCTGCTTTGTGTGTGGAAGAGGACAGGGAGAGAGTGAGGTGGAGTGTATGTACACCAGCACGACAAAATATTACAAGAAAACATTTTGCTGAAATTAGTATTGTTCATTGATTTGATGTTGCTTTATAAAAAAGGGATAAAGTTGCATTCCACATTACTGCAGGATAAAAGGTATTCAACAGGTGAATCCAATAAAATTCTCTTCATAAAAGCTGTCTTGCATGATTACCACCTATTCCATCATGCGAGTTTTCACACACCTGGCTCATCTTAAATTCGGGACATAATATTGATACATTTTTGGTGTGCTGAGCTCGTGTGCACTTCATCGAATAGAAGTGAGAGAGGATTTGTTGAAGACTTTCTTTATGTGTGGGATCTCCTCCAGGGAGCTGATCTCAAATATTATCTGGTGTGTCCTGAGCCTTACATCATCACAACTAGGAAAGTCAAATCCCACTTGTAACTTGGCAATGTAAACAGTTAGTAAACTACATAGCAACATAAGGAGAATAAATATATCCTGAAAAAGATAGATATTTTGTTGAAGGATAAGATTGATATCATTTAATTACTCAAATTTCATGTATTACAATGGCATAAAAAATGTAGTTGTGTAGCATCCATAAAGGCCATCTGGCCTGCACATTAAACAGTGTTTTCTCTCTCTGCTCCCCTCTCATGTAGTTATTCAACTATGTCAGACCCCCATTTTGCCCAAAGCAAATATCATTCACAAGCACAAGAGACTCAGATTCCTCCTTGGGTCATGGTGTTTCAAGTTTTACTTGGAGACTCAAAAAGTGATACTGGGAATTAAATGATCACATGTGCTTTAATCAGTTCCACATTTTCATTTTATTATGAGTGTGTACTGTTTGATTATAAATGGTGTGTTTCCTGGGGTAGACCCTGGGAATTCCGTTTATGATAAGGACAAGAAAGTATAAAGAAGGAAGGGACAATACATGATTGAATGGCGCATGAGCCCAAATAGGTGCCGGGTGTCGAAGAATTTGGTGTGGCTGCCATTGCTTTGAATGAGTTAGCCACCCTTCCTTATTTAACAAATTAGTGGCTCAGCCAAGTGTCGGAATTATGAGTAATTTATCTATTGTTAGCTAGCTCATATTTCATTTCATATTTTATTTTAAACTTGCAGGTGGCTAACATTAATGATGCTTGGTTAGAGCTGAGCTTCATGCGAAGTGTTATGCAGCTGCTGGACAGACAAGTGGGTCTCGTTAAATAGTTGTATCTCTGTCTGGATCTCATGCCATCCCCTCTCTCCCACGCCTTTCCTGTCTCTCTCTACTGTGACTGTCAAGTAAAGAGGAAAAAAAAATAGTGGTGCCAACTTCTGATGTATGATGTTTTATTGTCAGGAACTATGCACAGACATATTTGATCTGCTCATGTCATGTTTCGTTTATCCCGGTTATCGTCCTTGCAGAGCAGTTGTTATCAGGTCATAATCATGTCAAATGATTTTCAGCAGTCTTCACTGGTATTGGCATCAGAGGGCAGGCTGTTACATTATGTAACATTACATTAATTGGAAAAGCCACCAAATCAAGACCTACACCAAAGTTTGGGGAACTGAGGGCAAAGAGTGTCTGTAGGCCACTGAGCCTTGTAACCTTCTCATCTTTTGTCTGACACACAAGAGACTTAAGTAACGCATTGCATAAAACACAGTATAATATTTAAATTATAATAAGCTACTTTCTACTCTTGAACTGAAAATTACACATCTGATCTGAGAATATACATATACGATTAGAACAACTGCAGCAGGAGCTAACAAGGCAATAAAGCTTTCTAATCATCTATAAATAAAATGATTCTCTCCTAATCAACTCAGCATTAGCAATATGAGCATTATAAGACAAAATGAAAGTCCTACACCCAACGAATTCTAATGCAGTTAAAAAAAAAATTAAACCTGTGAGGAGGATTAAAGGCTTATGTAGCAGTGGAATTAATTTTTGGTCACTGAAGAACAGCTACCTACTTTACTGAAACAATCAAACTTTAAAACAGAAGCTATTCGCCCAGGGCAAAAAAAGTTATGATGTGAAAATTCAAGATTTTTAACAGAATTTGGATGTAACAAGTCTGTTTTGTATCCACCTATGCTTGACCTAACACTTTTTTGGTATTTTACCGCCTGGATGGGATGGGCTCCATCGAGACATGGGCTGTTATTTTCACAAACAGTGGAGTCCCTTCTTCAGTATTCTGTTTGGCTTGTTGGAGCATGATGAGATTTGCCCAGAGTGTACAAGCAATGATTCCAGAAGGAAAGCAAGTGAATTATGTTCCAAGCATCATTCATTTGTTTATTTACAACCAGTATATTTTCAATGTCAGTATTTTCTGCCACAATTCCATACAGTCGGATATGTCCAAGTGATATGAAACTGTCACCTATTTCTTTCACACACACCACTGAAATTATCAGTATTTTGCACCTACTTTTCCTGTAACATGCACACACACTCTCACAAACACACACACACACACACACACACCTATAAGATGCTTCAACAGTGTCAAGCTTTCAAGTGGGCAAACACAATGTGCTTTTCTGATCTAATTAATGCACCAATTAAGGAAAAGGAAAACTGGCTTCCCAAGGGCAGCTTTAGCCAGACTTTGCTAATTAAATATAGGAAACATGAGTGATATGCTTCCTGATCAAATCTGACAGCTAGTTCCTGGGTGCAGGCAGCTACAAGAGGTAGGGCCCCACACACACACACACACACACACACACACACACACACACACACACGCACACACACAGGTACAGCAGTAATATATACCAGGGAATATTTAGTTCATCCATCCAATTTCCCACTCATTCCCACTCGCAGGGGAAATATTTAGTGCATGGGTTATACAAACACAAGCAATACTTGATTTTTCCACTTCTAAGACTACAGAGATCATATTGAAATGGGTTTTTGCCAGGAAAGCATCTGAAAAAATGGGCAACTGAGAAACTTTTTTGTCACTTTTTCCTGCTCTGATCTGCCTACAAGCCCTTATGGTGGGCACACATTGCCCTGCAGTCACTCTCCCCTGTGTATTAAAGCCAGATGGCAACTGTTGTTGAGAGTGGAAGTGCTGGGACTTTTCTACACACCTTTACACCTGGCTAGGTCACAGACATGGCAGCCATACTGTTGCAGCATATCAGTATTTAGCACTGTTTGCAAGTTTCACAGAATGGCAAACTAAAAGGCGCAGTCGGGATGTGGGATTGTAATGTTGCACTGGCAAAGGCTCACAGTATGGGGGGCCAGCTACATGGAATATTTGGAATATGGAATATAGCACGGGCTATGGTGAATGTGGAACGGAACCCTGCATAACCACACTGTGCATCATAGTTCTTTCTATTCCTACTGGAGATTTATATGTCTTCAATACAACAGATTTTAAACTTTAAAAAAAAATCCTTAAGGAGAGGGATGGTTAGTAAAAGAAGGCATTTCGCAAGTGTGGAAGTAATGGTGCATGGAGGAAATTTTTCTGTGTATTGTAACCTCCATCTTGTAAAGTTTTGGATATTATCTTAGCAGCATCAGCAGAATCTGCTAATGCTCATATCCACTGTACTTACTGAGGGGTTGACTTGATAAAGTCTTTTGATTCCCACATAACTTCTAATTAAATGCCACAGCAACAGCCAAAAGGACAATTAATGAATTATCAATGCTGGTGAGCAGCAACAAAAGAGCAATCCATTACAATGCAAAGACAATCTAATTAAAATTCTGTACTTCCCATTAAGCATTGTACATTAGCATTTCAAAGGGACTTTGTTATATGAATTTCTTTGGCTTATGTTGTCTTGTATGTGACTGATGGGCTGGAATGTGAACTATGTTAAACATGTCTGATCCCCCTTTATGGTACATGTCGGATTTCTACACACGTTCACTTGAGCCCACATCCCTGCAGACACAGTTACTATGTATGAAAAGCAGAGGCAGAGCAGTGCGCGGCTCTGAACACTAATACGTAGCTTTGAAAACAAGACAGAATATGAAACATAAGAAGGATGAAAAGGGCTTGGCTGCTGAGTTCGTTTTGAAAATAGCGGTTGTTCTAATGGTTGAAAGTATGCTCCTTCAGTAGTTCAGCAAAAAGCAAACCTTGATACTGACTCAGATAGTTGATATGAAGTGAGCATTATATTAAAATAATTGCAAATAAATAACCATTTATTATACATATATGGTTGCCTTAACAAAAAGTAAAAAGTTATTATATAACTAACCCTTTGGAACAAGTTTTCTCTACAAATTAAATTTCAAGCAAGTATGTGGCTCCTTGCAAAATATTTTAAGTTTGTAAATATTCTTGTTTCTATGTTTAAACAGTTCAAACAATTTATAACAACAAATGATTTTACAAGAATATAACTGCATTTTGAGTTATATTTTGTCAGGCTGCTCCCCACATAAATCTAAACAGGCTTGTTAAGGTGCTGATATGCCAAGCGTCGGCCGTCAGCGCTCATCGGGCTGTTGCTAAACATCTGTGGCCGACAACTGCCACAAGTTTTTGCTCTGTTTCTCTCACTGTTGGCATTCATTGGCCATCCTCAGCGGATGACAAGCCAAGTCAGTTTGTTGAGTAGGCAGCTGACAGCATCGGTGAGAACGAGCGTTCTGATTGGCTGTTCAGTCTAAGTGAATCAGAGCATGAGGACAGAAATGGAAATCAGTATGTTTTTCTCTGATTCCCATCAAAGGTAACCAATGAGGGTGAACTCAGCCACATATAATGTCCCTTGACCACTCCTCATTCTGTAATCTTCTTCAGGTACATCTGATGAGCAAGCCTGATGAAGCGTATTGTCTTTCACTTGCAAAACATGCTTGAATAAACCCCCAATAAACCCATTTGCAGCTGTGGCTTTTTGACCTGGACATTGTTTTCAATTTCCAGTGCTTGACCAGCACCTAAAAAAGTGACATGGCTGTGCAGAAGATATCTATTTTTGAAAATCATTATGTGTTATTGTGCAAACCATCTACTCTGCAAGAGATAGTCGTCTTCTACAAGCAAATTACCAAGCACTGACAACACTGGTGCCACTTGCTCCCATACACACAAAAAGAATATCCCTTGGTCTTTCACACCTTCTCCCCTTCATAATATCTAGTCTACATACACAGGAGATTTTTTTTCTTTCTCGTAGACAAGCACAGGTGTCATCTTGTTGTGGTGTGGCATGAACAACTTTACCCAGATTGGTTGTATGCTATAGTACACTGGCTGTCTCAGCATTCAATGCATTTTTAGTGTGGACTCTCTTTCTGGAGGAGCGAGGGAGCGCTCTGGTGAAGCTCCGCACTGAACAATGAAAGCGGCTTCCCTGAACCCCTGCCTGTGCCAAAATGGTGAGAGAGCTTCAGTCTTCAGACAGACAATATGTTAATCAACAGCCAGATGTCCAGTCAAAGTGAGAAAAAAAAATTCCTGTCAAGTAACACTGGCCCTGAAGTGCAAAACAATTACAGAACTAGAAAACAGCACAGAAACACAGTGGAAATTATACACTCAGAAAACACGAAACAGAAGTTAAAAACATGGGTGGAATCATACATTAATCAGTGCAGTTTTTTATGCTTACTTGTTTTGGGTTTTTTTTGTTCATTTTTCACAAATAAAGTTATACAATTAGAAAATTATAATTGGAGTGCTTATTGCGTAACAGCGAAGTAGAACCTGTAAAAAAAGACACTTAAAGAGCAGGCCACATCAGCAGAGTAGATTCTGATATGTAACTACATATTATTACAACATGTCCAGTCAAATTCAAATATTCAGTACATGGTCTTACTCTTATAAATGAATGACTCATTTGAAAAAGCACTATCCAGCTAAATAATACTGGACATACGACAAGACTTCACATATCTCTGCCCTGGTTAAAAAAGCTCAGAAACGGCTGTATTTCTTAAGGAAACTTAAGAAAACAAAATTCCCACGCCAAGTTCTTGTCAGCTTCTACAAAGGAGCGATTGAAAGCATCCTGACTGGAAACATCACAAACTGGCATGGGATGTGCACGGCCCAGGACAGGAAGTGATTAAAACTGCCCAAAACATCATTGGTACCCATCTACCAATCAGTGAAATCGGGGAGGCGAGGTGCCTGCGCAGAGCCAAAAGAATCCTAAAAGACAACACCCACCGCAGCCACAGCCTGTTCACCCTGCTGCCGTCAGGCAAAAGATACAGAAGTATCCGCTGCCGTACCACCAGACTACAGAGCAGCTTCTTCCCTCAGGCTGTGAGACTACTAAATGCACCATCTGCACTCCTCCATGTTTAATTTTTTTTTTTCTATACAATCAATGAATCAATCAAGAGGGAACCACATTTTAATTTCATTATACAACCTGCTGTAAAATGACCAATAAACTTCCTTGTATCCTTGTATCCTTGTAAGTCTTGTAGAGAAAACCACAACTCATCACCCCCCTCAAAATACACAATCACTCAACTCAGGAGCATAGAAAAGTTTGCCACACTAGCACAGACAGTAGGTGATTTGTTATTTTTTATTTTTTATTTATTTTTTTATTTTTTTACATTTTTTTTGGACACTTGAACTGATTTTTAAGGGCACTTACTAAACTTCCTAAACAATTATTACATTATACTGTCAAATAAACACTCAGTTTGCAGCACAATTTTATTTAATTTTTTTTATTTGAAAATTAACAAGTGAAAACCTACGCTTTTACTGGATGTAGACATTAAGCATTTTAATAATGCTCATTTTTCACAACACAGCATAATTTTGATGTCATAAACTTTAACTCATATTATGCAACTGTAGCAGCTGAACGCGGTGTGGTCAGTGCAGGTTCATTTGCACAGTCCTATTACCTGCACCACTCCCAGGTTACACTGGGATTAGTCTGGGATGTATTTTCACAGATGTTACTGAATGATCACAGAAATATAAAAGGAATATTATAGGAATACTACAGACAGCCGTGTGTCTCTGTGAACCTCCTGCTCTGCCTACATGTTGCTACTTGTCACTTTGATCATGAAGGTGAAACTAATCTATAGAGCATACAGACTACAATAGGCTACTTCAGCACCATGGACAGCACCATGGTTTTATCAATACACAATTAGGCTACTGATTTTTCAGAGAAATGGTCAGGCCATAGATTCTGACTTGCACAAACCTCAGTCAGATAAAGGATCAATGAGTCAGGCAGACTGGACTAACACATTCCCTGCACTCTACTATGGGATGGAGAGGGGGGACGGCAGATTAACAAGAGGGGTGCAATTTGGTCATTTTGCTAACTAGGGGGATGGCATCCCCCCTCAAATCACCTACAGACCACAAACACTTTGACTTGCACTCTATTCAAGACAATATCACTGCCACTGTTGCATCAGGCTTGGGTATTCAGTACACAGGATGCATTGCTACTTGAAAATTCAAATAGGCAACTTGTTCAACAATACTCTATTCCCTAAAAAAACAGGTTTCAAAGTGAAATGTGTTGGAATAGATTAATTTAGCCAAGGCAATGTGTTTGTATCACTGACATTTGTCCTGTCACTCACTGCAGCTTGTAATTTGAAGCCATTAGCCATTTGTTTTCTTGAAACAGCGAAAGCAGGGAGCAAGTATATGGACTGGAAAGGCAGCTGGTGGGTCAGCCTCTATTGGGGTTTTGTACAGAACATAAAGGGGGAAAAAATCTCTTGGGTCTGGCCTCTTGCCTCGCAAAACTACAAGCAAGCTTGTTGAATGAGCTTTAATGTGTGATGTAATCTGTGAGTGCAGGGCAGCAGTGCATACCATTGCAGACTCTATATGTTTTGTATTGGACAATGATTAGCTCCAAACTATTAGTTCATTGTCTTTTGTTGAGCTCTGATGCTTCATGCACATCCATATGGGACTGGCCATGACAATGCATTCCTGATTTATAAAAATTAATCTCCCCTTTTGTCTCACACTCTCTCCTCTCTCTTCTCTCTTAACTGTTTCTAATACAAGTCTCTGTCTCCGCTTCATTACTATTCCTTTGCTGGCACTCAGTAGTTCTAAGCAAATCACCAAGTCAATTTAGAATCACTTAATGAAAGCCAGTACTTCTTGAAACACGAGTACAGAAGGATGAAGGGGAAAGAGACAACATTTAACGGGTTTAACCTTGCCCCTTACCCTCTATATATAGTCCTATCCATACATCTTTCTAGTGCTTCAGGATAAGGGCCTATACAAAACCACTGCCAAGGCTACACAGCTTGTATTTTGATGCTAGCCTTGAGCTGCTGATCCCAGGAGATGTGCATGACAAAAAGATAGTTTACCCATGACCCATGACCCTCATAATCTGATACATTCAAACCTTTGCTTTGTGGCAATGGCTGGTTTCATATTGTCATCGCTTTCCCCTTCCTCGATGGAACAAGGTGAAGTGATTAGGGCTGCAACACACACGCACGCACGCACGCACACACGCACGCACACACACACACACACTTAAATTTTGCAGGATTTGCCGTTGCGGTTTGTAAACACAACATTCAAAGTTATCTCCTCCTCTCTGGCCAAGCTTCATCGTCAGCAGTGAGTTTTTGTTTCCAAGGATGGAGAGGGAATGAAATGACTGCCCATAACGTAGTGTCACTGTCCTAGGAAAATGCCCACCAGCCTGTCAGACCAACACTGCATTGTTCTTCATCCATATCCTCTCCCTCAGCACTCGCCAGTGAATGAAAGCTATTTTTCCTTTTTTCTGTGGTCTATATCTGCAATTTTTGTAGCTTCCTATTGGATGTTGTTCTGTCAATCTGGCAGAGGATATACATATATCTATATCTATCTATATATCTATATTTATATCTATATCTATCTATCTATCTATCTATCTATCTATCTATCTATATATATATATATATATATATATATACTGTATGTTCCTTAGTTTTGTTAAAAATCTTTATGCAGTATGTTACGTGGGTTTTGTAGTTTAATTATTCTGGTATTTCACAGGTTCAAGTGGACATGCTGGAAGATTTTAGTGAATCTGTAATGTCTGTAATTTGTGATAGCATATGGTACAGTTTTTCTAGCATTAATGGAAGCATAAGCTCAATGGATATTTCCACTCATGTGCCTATTGCAATGTTTTACTGTTTCCCTTTAAACCCAGCAGTTATGGAGTACTTAATCTCTCTTGTGTTTCAGTGTTGGGATGAGATTTATTTTTCATAACTTTTGAAATGAGGACATTTCATCTGACGAAAGGGAGGATACATTCCTCCAGGATACTCCCTTATTTTTGTGAAGATTTATTTTGGATATCACTTTCTCAGGTTTATTGAGAGAATCTGCATTATTTAATTAATTGTATAGTATTCTCTTATTTAAACCTAGATAGGAAACTATATAATAAGGAGCACTTTGCCTGTAAGGTTGGTGATGGTTAGGATTGGCAGAGTGATCTCATGTAAGACAGTTAATTGATGTGTCACATTTTGTTGTCAGTATAGAGTTGTTCTACTGTTGAAGTGGCCATTAAAGTGGACCAAGTTACACAGAAGAAGCTGTCCCTGTGCTCTTGCTTTACCCATGACCCCAAAGTCCTTTTAATTCAGTAAGTCTTAAGTTTATAGTTAAAAGTAGGGGAAGCCTGTGTTACTCTAGCTTTGAAGTTGTTCAGCTCCGTGGTGATTTCCAAGACCTTCAGCTGAATGATGGATGTGGTAATGGGCATTCCATCATTCCATTTTCAGTCATGTTTTCACACACTCTCTTGTCAGTCTCTTAGAAGCGGACACTTTGAGGACCACGGTAAGATTTTCTGTTTGCCTTTTTAAGATGGTCTTTTTCGGCTTGCCGTTTTCAAACATTGCATTCTCTGACACCATATTTCTTCGCTGCACAGGAGACAGTGATCATACAAAGAAACATACAAATTAACAGGAAAATCCCTAACACTAAAGTTAGTAAGGTCCTGACCCTATAGCACTTACAATGCATTTACATAAAAGTTAAAGCAATAAAAAAAGACCTGTCTGGTTGATTCCGTATTTACAAAGTGAATGCCATGTTGTAGTTGACAATTAAACTGTTGTCCTGCTGGGAAACAGGGCCAATACACCACCAAGTCGGTTGGTCTGTCAGTAGGTTGATTGGTAGGCAATCAGTCAGCAGCTAGGTTCAGATCTACTGGTCCAGATCTATTTGGTGCATCACCATGAAATTTGGTGACAACATTAATTTTGGCTTCTCTCTAGTGCCACCAGCAGGCTCAGGGGCAACTACATTTGAAATAATAAGGTTGTAGTAAGCATTTTTTTTCCTCTGGTAGATATTTACAGCAAAATGCATGAATTTTGTGCAGAATTCCATAAACCTGTGTTATAAAGATCTGGAACTGACTCATAACCATTTTCATCATTTTTTAATCATTAAGTTTTGAATGTACTATGCTAACATGTAGTCACATAATTTATGACAAATTCCAAACTATTATAAAAGAACTGGTGGATTTGTACAAAGAGCTTTCAGATGATTGCCTAGCATAGGCTTTAAAATTAAAATTGCATTGCTTTTCAAAAAGAGCAGCATTTTTGTGTTTTCTACTAATTATCAAGAATCAGAATCACTCAGATTTAAACAAATAGTGAAATAGTGGGTCACTCACAGCATGAGCAACTGTGGTCTCCAAACAATCTGTCCCGAATGTGTTGGGTGGGCCACTGGAATGAGTCCCAACAGGCGCTGCAGGAGCAGCGTTAGTCCATTGGGTCTGTTGTGGCTGGACTCGTTAGACCCATCCTGAAGGTCTCCACGGCAGGGGAACAGAGAGTCAGAAAGGGGCAGAAACCTGACCAGTGTCATGTGGTCCAGTGTACATGGGGAGTGAACCAGATAATGATGTATACCTGGGGAGACTGTCCATAGGCTGTCTAGGTACAGGTTGGTTCACTGGTGCTGAGGATGTAACCCAAGTGGACCGATAAGGTCTCAGTCGATCATAGTGAATAACTTTTGGTCTAGCTTGAGGATGTCTCAAATCAAGGAGTTTTTACAGGAGATCCCTGTTATTTGATGAGACAACTTCGTAAGGTTTAGTCCTGCTAGGGTCAAGTTTCCTTCTCTGTGTGGTGGGATCGTCCACCCATACCAGCTCTGAGCCATAGTTATGTGGCGTCTGTGATATGACTGGCATAGAGAGATTCACACTAGCTGGAACATGAGGCTCTCTACCATGAGCAAGAAAATAAAGTGAGTATCCAGTGCTAGAAGTTAAAGGATAGAACCAAATAGTGGTCCCATTCACCTCCACTGTCATGAGTGTAGCTAACTGCTCTTTTACAGTCCTGTTAAATCCCTCATGCTGAGGTTCTTTTCTTTTTGATGTTCAGTCTCTGACATATTGTTTGATTTCTGATTCATTTTGTCAGCCCTGATCTGGAAACAGTTCTTCTGGAACTCCATGTTCAGGAATATATCTCTCACAAAGTACTTGTGCTACTGTAGCTGTTTTCTGATCTGACATAGGAAACAAATTAACATACTTTGTAAAACAGTCTTGCACTGCAAGCACATACTTATGTCCATGTGAGGTGAATGGAAGCTCATTAATACTGTGCACAAAAACTGGAATGTTCTTTCTGTTTCAATGGATTGCAGGAGAGCTCTGTGGTATGGTATAGTTTTTCTGTACGCTTCACATGTATGACATATGAGAGTCGTTTGTTTTGCTGTACCCAGTAGTCCATGTCCAAGAGAATGGGGTCAGATAGTTGGTCAGCTAAAATGTCATTATCTTACTAAAAAGTGCGTGTTGCAACCTGTGGTGGTTGTCTGAGCAACAGCGGTGTCTGTTTCTGAAGAGCAAACCTGACTTGATGTGCTGGCGACACATCAGCACATTTTGAATCTGAAAGGGTATTGCACCAACTGCATCATTAGATGCATCTGTTCTAAGAATGAATGGCTGATGAAAGATGGGAAATACTATTACTGGATGGCAGGTGAGTGCATATTTTAAGGTCTGAAATGCAGATGAGCAATCAGCAGTCCATTCACATGGCACATGTTTTTTGTGTGAGTCTGTGAAGAGGATGAGCAATAAATGTATACTTGTGCACAAAACATCTGTATCATGAGCACAATCCCAAAAACACTTGTATCTTGGTAGGTGATCCTGGGACAGGCCACTCACGTATACGGTGGCTGTTGACTGGGTCCAGTGCCAGTCCATCACATGAAACAATGAGTCGCATATACTTGACAGCAGATTCGCAAAACTCACATTTCTTTGGATTCTTTTGGATTTAATTTTCTGCTTGTCTGAATCATGTGAGAATATCCGTCAAGTTGTGAAAACGATCATGGTTCCGTCCCATACATGCCTTTGAGCTAAATGACACATGTTGTCCAGTGGAGACCTCTCAAAACAAGCTCCACTGGTCTCTGAAAAGTTGATGGTGAGTTTTTCAGACCCATTGGCATCACTTTGAATTAGCAGAGTCCATCACCAGTTGTGAATGCTGTTTTGGGTCTGTCTGCAGGATCCATTTCAACATGCCAGTGTTCGCTTGACATGTCCATGCTGGAAAAAAACTGAGAGCCAGACAGTGCATCCAAACTGTCACTGACTCTTGGGAGAGGATGTGCATCATTGATGGTAACAGAGTTCAGTTTCTTGAAATCAACACAAAATCTGTATGTGCCATCTTTCTTTTTCACCATCACCACTGGAATGGCCCAGGGGCTTGTACTGTCCTCTACCAGATCCTGAGCTTTAAAATCCTCCACCTAATGGTGGATTTCTGCTTTCATGGTAGAAGAGGTAAGATAGGCTCTTTGTGAGATGGGGGTGTCACAGCTGGTTGCAATTTTGTGTGGCCAGGTGTGTCAGTCCAAACTCAGGTTAGTGTTGACTGAATACATCTGCGAATGATTTTAAAGTGTCTGCCACTTTCTTGTGTCACACACTTGTGAGATTAGGGTTTAGAATATCAGACTGTACAGCTGGCTTAGATATCATAGGCATATGAATGTTGACATTACAGACAGAACTTTCCATCACAGTGTACTCATCCTTGCTGCTGCCAGATGTGGCATTAAAAGTTGTAAACAACGTAAAATACCTTCCTCACTGGAGGGATTAGCTACTTTCACTTAAATGGAACCTGTTCAACTTTTGTCACAGTCCATGTAATACCAGCAGATGAATGATCAGTGCAGTGTGGGTCAAACACACCTGCATAAGCACGAGGTACCAGTCCTTTAAGTGGTACATCGAGTTTCATAGTGATAACCATCTCAGCATGGCCGGAACTGAAACTGTAAAAGATATCGTAACACCACTTTGTTTAGGTTCATATTGATGTGGACTAACCACTGGCACTACTGTGTCATCTACTATGAGAGCCATGTTGCAGGTGTTCACAATAATGCCATCAGCGACCAGAAAATCCCAGCCTAAAATCAGTGGTTTAATACAGTTTCTGACAACTTGAAAGGCATGTGGCATTGGCTTGTGGGCAATACTTAAACTGACAGAGACTGAGCCAACTGTACCCAGAGAGTCACCTGTGACAAACTGCTTTTTTCAATGGCCTTTTTATGGAGAGCAGTTGTAGACAACCTAAAATTTTCACTGATGACTGAAACATCTTGTTTGAGCTGGTGTGAGAAGGAGAATGGAACTGAATGTGTCCAGGACTTGGAGTGTGATGAGAGGGATGTCTGTCCCCAAGACATTCAGGAGACCAGCCATGCTGTGTGTAATCCCTGGGTGATGGGCTTTAGCCATGTGTATGGCACTCAGAAGATCCAGAATGAGTGTAGGAATCCTGCCTGTCATACTAGTCTCTTCGAGCTGAGTGTCAGTCATAAGTCTCCATTGATGTTTCTGTCTGACGGACACTAACAGCTGCAGCCTCACACACTATAAGGAGTAGGGCTCCACTGATGAGATCCGTAGTCTGATGAGCTGTGTCGAGAGCCTTGTTGATGGCATTGCACCTCTATCTGTAACTGCTCATCCTTTTTTGACAATGTCTGCAGCATTCTCTGCATTTTCCAAAGATCATCTGAGGTAGCAGAGTGGACACCCAGAGAAATGGAAGATGTAGGAAGGTGAATGGGTGCCAAGGGAGGAACAGCAGGTGATACAGGTACCTGAGAGAAAAACTGCAGAGTGTTTGAACTTGGAAACACCCTGTTAGAATGATGGGCGGTCTCAATCATTACTGCAAACTGAAGAGCAGAATCCAGTGTTTTTACACTTTGTTCATGACAACAAAGCTGAAGATATGGTTCAGTTCCAGCAATGACGCATCTGATTTTTTTCTTTATCTTGAGCATTTTGTCCAAATGTGGGAAAAGCTTCCTACACCAGCCAGCTAATTTCAGCAGCAAATACTAGGAGGGCGTCACCCAGAAGGCGAGTGCATGCATTGACATAACTCTGAAAGGTAGACAGATGTGCATTCTGTCCAAAGAGAACTTTTAGTTTTTCTTTCACTGCAGTATAGTCAGATTTTGTTACATCAGGTAGAATATCCCAGTAAATAAAAGCAGATCCACTTAGGCATGTGGGCAGCAGTTTAGCCAAACTGTCTTCATCATAACTAGGAGTAGCCTCTACAGCCACTTCAAATGTCTGCACCATTTTGAAAAGTCCTCTTTTCCATCTCCCATGAATATGAGAAAAATCTCCTTTACAATGCATTGGCATAACAGGCGCAAAAAAAAAAAAAAAAAAGGAAAGAAAAGGCAGTTCATTCCAAAAGTTATTGTTACTGGCCATGGTTAATTCAAGCAACCACATTTCAGACTGGATGAGGCAAGTGCCTTGAAAATTCAGAATGGGTGTATGCAACTTAACAGTCTCAGCTTTGGTGAGCTCGGCAAGGTTTTAGCATCCAGAGTAACACATGTACAATTTCCCCATGTGACCGTCCCAGGCAGACAAGTTCACAAGCAGCACTCCCACATGACGCAGTGTGAAAATTCATGAAGAGAGCAGAAAAAAAATGTCCAATTTGCCAATCACTGTTACTTGCAGATGTTGTCCTTTGTTGCTATCATGGCGATTGCATGTCTAAGTTAGTTTTATTCTACCAGTACATTGACTAGCATTAACTATAAACTTAAGACTTATTGAATTAAAAGGACTTTGGGGTTGTGGTTAAAGCAAAAGCACGAGGGCAGCTTCCTCTGTGTAAACTTGGTCCGCTTTAATGTTCGCTTCAGCAGAAGAACAACTCTACACAAATGACAACAAATGTGATAAATGTCATCTTACACTTGCCTCTGCTGGTAAAGAAGAATGATGAACAATGCACCATAATGGACTGGCGATGCAAGTCTTGGCTGGTCCTTGCCCTCAGACTTCAGAGAGAAGCTTCTGTCTTTTCATTGTTATGTGATTAATTTTAGGGAAAAAACACTCATTCCCTCTAGATCACATGAGCAATGCTGATCAAACGTCTGTGTTGTTTGTCATGCCAACATCTGTCACTGTACACAATAAAGGTGAAAATCACTTATTGTGAAATCCACTGGAAACTAGAAGAGCTGCATCACTGTCATGTTGATGTAGCTCACAGATGGAACCCTCCCTCCCCCCTCCTTCCGTGATGTTGAAACGCAAGACAGTACCAAAAGAAGCAATGCCAGCTGGCATAAGCATAACCCAGGAAAAGGGCTGGATAGAGACTTAGCTTGTAGTGGACTTGCTCAAGGTTGTGAGGGGCAGATGGTATGGGGACTCGGGGAAAAAAGAGGAGCATTCTTGTTTTGGATGTGTTTTGTTAACATTTGACAGAGCCCATAAAAAAGGCAAGTGAAGGAGCTGAACGGCGATCTAGTGATCAAACCGGGAGGCATGACATCCCAGCTGCAGGTGTTGGATGTTCTAGTCAGCAAGCCATTCAAGGACAATCTGGATAAGACATACACAGAGTCTGATGTCGGATGTCTGATGATGACACACTCACTCCGTCTGGAAAAATTCAGAAGCCTGCAGCACGTCTGTTCTGTGAATGTGCCCTCCAAGCATGGGATACAGTTTCCCCAGAGAGCATCATCAACAGATTCAAGACATGCTGCATATCAAATGCCTTGGATGGCAGCGAGGATGACGTCCTGTGGGAGGAGTTGGTGGAACTGGAGCACGGGAGTGAAGAGAGAGAGAGAGGCGGAGGATGTTTGTGAGGAGGACTAATGTACTCACATGCATCTGAGTCAAGTTAGGCAAATTCACACTACTGTCTCATTGCAATCCAGTCAGTTTTGTTTCAAGACTGTTCTACAATTAGACTTCACTTTCAGATGAATGCAATTATTGAAATTTGGATAAGCTACATAATTTCTTTTCACTAGATGGATATCATTTTTTTCAGTTTTGGATACATAACTTAATTGGTATTAGAAATACCATGTCATTTATTTTTATTTTCATGGCATTTAAATACCATAAGTTATTCATTTACAAATGTGATTACATTTAATTTGATTTAAATGTTACAGTTTCTCAGAGACATTTTAAACAGGAATTTATTAAAAATGCTAAAAACAACAGCATAACTTGTTTTATTCAGTGTGATTTTATGACAATTATTGTTGAATAAAATCAATTCCTTTATAGAAAACACAGATTTGGTCTTCAAAGTCATTTTATAGGGTCATCATATATTTGGGTCAGTACAGTCATCAGGAAAATCCTGGAAGCAGCAGCTGGACCAGCACAGAAACTCCACAGGCAGGTGGAGCTGCAGGGTCTCAGGTGGGCTCTTCTGCCACACTGAAATGGCCGGCTGTATGGTCATGTGTTATTTATAATGAAAATTATAGTGGAGGGTTTTGAGAAAATAGGTTAATGTTCGAGCAGTGCCGTGTGTCTCTGACGAATGCATCATTTTATTAGCTGCAGAAAACTCTCAGGTTTATGAGCTACTGTTAAAAAACAGTAGAAATAGTGATAGTGAAAGTTGTTTTTGTTTTTTTTTTACTCTTTGAGGTACATAGAGGTGATAATGGTACACATTTAGAATATTGGTGAGCATAACTTGTTGGTTAAAGTCTCTACCCTGATCAGTCAGTTCATTCTGTATTGTTAGGTACACAACATATTTACATTGTTTTGCTTTGTTTCCGGGAGGCAGATTGTGAGACTGGCCAGAGGCAAGTGAGGTTCACTTTTGCCTCAGTGACATGGGTATTCATTAGCCAAACCAGCCGGAGCCCAAACATACTGAGGAACAGAGACTTTTAAAAACCTTCTTACAGAGTCTATTTCCAATCAGGAAATATCCATACTTTGGACAAGCTATACAATACAAATGCAAGAGTGGAATAAAAGTATATGAAGACAAAAAAAGAATACATTAATTAATAAAAATAAACATTTTCCTGCACATGAACCAGTCACATAAGCAACTGAGTAACCAATCAAAGCACAGGATTACAGGGGTCAGTATTGGCATAAAACAATAAAATAATAAAAACATAATTGTAGTGTTTCATTTAATCACATCAAGTTTTATTTTTAGTGATTATTTTTAATAAAAACTTTCAGGAGCACCTTAGCCCATTATAGGGGTAGCTTAAGCAGAGATTTGCTATATAGCGAGGAGACCGCGTAACAGCTGGCTGAACCACAATGTACCGTTGTTAATTAATCATATGTATCCCTGATGTCACAAAGATGTCCCTCAAATTTCATAATAGCTGCATTCTCTCATTGCAGTGCAATGCAGACTTATCTGCAGTCTCCCACAAAAGAATGGCTTTTTTTCTTAATGGACTCATCATGGCTCTCTCTGAAATTATTATGTCATAAGGAACATGTTAAGCATGAGCAGCAACAAGGACAGCATATTATATCACTACCCATTTTCTCAAAAAAAAAAAAAAAAAATCAGCGTACAAAGAAATATCTTCTGTGGACTTAGAATCAAACAGAAGAGCTTCTGGTCTTCCTGCTCGCAGCCACAGCAACACGTTTTCGACCTACGCTTGTTGTGTCTCCCTGGGGGAGGGTGGGGTCTCTGGCCTGAGCACTCCCATCGTGCCTCCTGCAACACATTCTCACCCCCCAGGTCGTCAAATAATGCAGCTTGATGCCAAAGGTAAAAGGCACCCTTTGGCGTCAGGATTAGGTGCCTCAGGCTTTCTCACATTTATCACATGTCCGTGTCATGTGGTTACGTTTAGGCATAAAAACACCTGGGTAAGGTTAGGGAAAGGTTAGGTTTAGGCATAAAAATTACTTGGTTAAGGTTACAGAATGCTTAGATTTAGTCAACAAAACAGAAACTGCACACCGCCTCGGTCACACACAAACACCTCCCTTCACAGACTTTGTCACTTTTTATACCACATCACCATCCCTCACATCTCATACTGACGCCAAAGAGTGCCTTTGGCTTCTAATGGGAGCTTTTTGCATCAGTATCAGACATAGAAGGCTGTGACCAAGCTGTGGTGTTTGATGCCCCGGGAGTGAGAATGGGTTGCCCCTTCCTTGCAGATCCTACTGAGCTCTAATGTTAGCAGTGAGATCTTTGACAATGCAGGCACAGATGTCGTATTACATCTATGAAATCCCACTGACAGCATAAAATCTCTTTTATCCTTTAATTTCACAATGATTTTGGAGGGTCTGCTTGTGTACAGGATTCATCTGTTTTGCTCTGCAGTTACTTATGCATTGCTAATCAAATCACAGTGTTTGGTGAGTGAGTGCATAGCTCATTCAGTGCTATTTTGTCCCACTAAATGGCCTTAAGGTGATTTTGTTAAACAGCGGTTTCAAATTGAAGTCATTTTTTCATACTGTTTCAAAACCCATGCATTGTGAAGCACAAAACTCTGGTATAGATTCTTTTCTCTAATTTCTGAGGTTTTCATCCCCAATCACACATTCACATAATTATAAAGCTGCGTGTGCTGTGTTGCACATGGAAATTGTTATAGAGGAAATGCTTAATAAATGACAGGATTAATGTATAGTTTGTCATTTTCCTTGTGGAATTACTGGGCAACTAGGGAAGTTACTTATAGCCGGCTACTTCTGTATGTGGAGGGGTGTGAGTAGTGTATGTGCAACACAGCTGTTGACAGAATTTACAGGTGAATAATAAGCAGGGGGTGGTTGACCTTATGGACATAAACCTTATATTGAAAACTCTGGGTCTGTACTTTATTTGGACAGTCCAGAGCTCAACTCTGTATCAAGTTGGTATCAGTCTAACCATAACCCTAACCTTAACCCTAACCCTAACCCACGCGCATCTGCTCATATCTCTCTCTCTCTCTCTGTCTCTCTCTCTCTCCCCCTCTCTCTCTCGCTCAAATTTTGCACTAAATTTTCAGTACGCACCAGGTATGCACAGGCTGTACGGACATACGGCTGCAGGCGCCAATGGATTTCTCCTCCTATTGTTGAGTGAAGTCAAGCTTAAATGGGCCCAAAACTCATGTAGCCTGAGGCTTGCTTTACTCTCAGTAATCTATTTTTTGTGTGCATGTAAATGTAGTCAGTGAGAAAGTTTTGTTTTCAGTCATTTGTCATTTTGCTTGTGTTTTATCTACTATAATTTGGAAAAACGGTAACAGTTTATTTAGTCTGTCCAATGTTAATATCGACTTTGTATCAGTTTTAGCAAATACAGAATGAGAAAGTAGCTCCAGGTTCACTGGATTTATACTCTGGGTTTTCCTGATCACCAGACTCACTTTCTCATTCAGTCAAAAAAAAAAAAAAAGGTTTACTACCACTGCCTTATGTAATACTCTTTGAGTCATGTTTGTAACTTGTTCATATTTTACTTACAACTATATTTTTGAGAGCAGTTTTATCAACGTAACATACATGAATGGGGAGTTGAGAAACAGAAGATCTGTGTTGTGTGTACAGCGGACCTCCTGGTGAAACAGAGTGACAGAATATCAGCTTATATTGAGCACAACTATACAGGGCTCTCTCGGCCTATCAACGTCAGCCCCATTTTCCCATGGGCTCATTCATATTTTCTTTCTATTCATTTTAAAGCACTTCCTACTAAGGCTTTCTCTGAAGCCACCTATCAGCTTGTCTGCCTGTCACTTCATCATTCACAGATCCAATCAATCTCTGCCTCCCAGTTACCCACTTGGCTTTCTTGGTATATATGCCTGATTCATTCTTGTCCATGCTGTCATGTCAGATCTGACTCATTGAGTGCCCCTCATCTCAGCCACCATCACCAAAGCAAAGGCTCTGAGAGGAAGAATCCTATGGCTGATCATCCTCTTCCCTTGGGGATGGCTCTGCCATCTGTGGGAGCCTAACCCCAAAATCGTATCCCCCTGATTGAATCAGTGTTGATTGCTTAGTTAACATATCAAGTTGTTCAAAGTAAATACTCAACTTGGTATCAATAAACTGATGACTTTTACCTTTGAATGAGTTTTAGTTAAGGTTAGGGGTTAGGGGTTGGGCGTCCGTGCGTTTGTGCGCACCTCACAATTTCACTCTGCAGGCGCCCCTGGAGAAATCTGTGTCATGTTCTATAAGAACTTTGCTTTATTTGTGGTGTTTTTCTCCCCCTACTGGTCGCTAATGGTAGTTTTTCTTTTTCTGGTCTGATTCCAGCTATGTTTCTCATTGGTAGATTTAGTCACATGACATTGCCAGGTCATAGTGCAGAGTCTGAGCAGGAGAGGCATTAGCTGCTACATGCCGTGTGGTTAGCCTACAGCTCTCAAGCTTAATGTACAACTTCCTCCCGCTGTTTTGTGCTTGGAAAAGGATCGCTTGTGAGTTATATTCTTATTTACAGTGAATTTTATCTCTATGCAAGTGTTTGTGCATTACATTTTTATAAATTTATTTACACTGAGATGTAGTTAGCGTTAAATTAATGGTGAAAGGAAACTATTTACATTATTTACATTGATATTATACCTCTTTGTATCTTTCCAGTTTTACAAAAATGTTCATGAGAATGAAGACAACAGTAAAGATCATTCAACTTTACTCCAGCCTCTGACTTTCTCTTGGACCTTGTTCGCTATCTGTCGATTTGTGTACATCACACACACATTGAGGACAGAATAGTAAGACTTTTCAGAA
>OMLB01064121.1:11674-25187 GCA_900302555.1 Myripristis jacobus | reverse complement strand
AGCCTAATGTGATAAGAAGTAACCAATGAGCAAATTGTGTTTGTCTGTGTGTGTGTGTGTGTGTGTGTGTGTTTGTGTGTGTGTGTGTCTGTGTGTGTTTCTTTTTTCTATCCTCCAAAACTAGAGCAACTTGTATCTCCATCCCAGTTGGCTGAAGTAGGGTAACAACGTGTTATATAAAATCCTACTTTCTTTGACAAAAGCGACTTTTAATAGCCTCAGAGAAACATCATATGTCTTCAGAAACTTTCCCAGCATTTGGACTTAATGACCTTTCAAGTGCAGCCGAGCAAGGTAACTGAAAGTGATGGTGATATAATTATGTTTCAAATGTACCATTGACAATGTTAAGTGTACATTTTCTGGCCTTGAAATTGTAACAGCTCCACAAAACGTTGGTTTTCATTATTCAGGGCACATTGATGTATATATATAATACTATACTGTTGATGACATACCTGATACATTCATTCATTTTTCCTATCTCCCCACATTTTACATTGTAGGGGACCATTTTGCAAAACATGTGGGGCTACTAAGGTCTCACAACACATAATCAAAGTCAAATTTTAAATTAGAATTCTTGCTTGAAACACCCACCTCACAATGTTCTGCTTCTATTGCTGACAAGTCATCCGGATTCATAAACCACAGACCTGGTAATTATCTGTGTAACGCAAATGTTTCTTGGGACTATTTTCCATTTAATCTGCGCAATTTCAAGTCAACTAAAACACAACAGTGCTGCTGCTTTCAGGAAAATGAATGTGAACTGTATTACAGTGATGGGATACTGGTGTGAGGAAAGTTTTAAGTCTCTGAAAGTTCATTTTCATATCGTAGTGGAATGAATGGGTCCAATGGCTGAATAAAAAAAGGTAAGAGGTAAAGGTAAGAAAATTGCTATCTGAGTTCTAAAATACAGCTGATTGCTTTGGGAAAAGATTAGCAGAAATGAGCAAATCCACTGGTATGGTCTTTTAACCCCAGTCTAAACCTAATGCTAATCTTACACCTACACCCAAATCTTGATTTGAATTCTCCTGTAAATCTAATTTTAAATCTAAGTTTAATCCTAAACATAAAGTCCTAACCAGACTGATGAAGCTTCCCCCAAACTAAACCTAATCCTTATCCCAGTTCCAATTCCTAACTTTAAACTAGTTTATTGAGGAAGTGAAATGTCCTCATGCTGACACTCTAAAGCTGGACCTGCTTCTCAAAAGGATGCAAGAACACACACACATACAGGCCTGCATTCATTCACCCGCTTTCACTCTTCCTCTCTCAATCTTTTCTATCAAAAGCTAAGAGGTCACTTGTGCCTCCTTTAGAAATGAAAAGGTTATGTATCATCCAGTAACAGCCATTTGCTTTGGGCTCTGGCTGTCAAGAGAAAAAGAGGAAAGCAGTGGGAGCTTTTGTTTCTCCGCAGTCATTCATCCTCCAGCATTGACCTCTCTCCTCTCCATTCTCCCCTTTTATTTTATTCCAATTTTTGCCCTCCCACTCGGCTTTTTAGCCCCCTCCGATGCCACCACCCCATCGTTTAGTGAGTAAAACAGAGGCTGAATGAGCTCTGGAAATGGGGAGAGACGAGGGGGCTTAAACCCAAGAGTGGGAGGATGAGAGAGAAACAGACAGGAAGGGGCAGAGTGAGAGAGATGAAGATGAAAACAAGTCAAAAGTAGCTCAGCACTGGTTCTATGCTCGCATGCCGTGAGTGTCTTGGCTAACAAGCTGTCTGAATTACTACAAAGCCAAGACAGGCAGTACTGGTGACTGGCTTCAGCTGACACTAACCAAGCTGAACACTTAGCACACAAAGCAAGCCACCATGTTTTCAAGTATTGAAAAGCCACCCGAAAATATAACACTGAAACAAATCATACATTTGCAGCTCAGTTCAACAGCTTCACAACTGTTACTGCTGGTGTGCAGTGCAAACGTTATATGCTCAACAAAGGATTAAACTCACTAATGAGGAAGTCCATAAACAAGCAGAAACTACCTATATCAGACTAATGCAAACATTATACAAGTTAGCCAAATGTTACCACAAGCAATTTGAATTTTAGAGAAACTGAAATAGAAAAAAAAACAACCCGTTGAAAAGTAGCATCAGTAGGAGCAGTCGTCTAATTTATAGTCCATCAGCTGGTTTATAAAAGTCACCACAGGCATTTTAAACATAACAGTTCAACAGGGACCTAATTAAAATATGACAGGCTCCTAGTCACACCAGTCCTATGTGCAGCAATTTATCTGAACTCTGGAACATTTCCTCCTTTATTTACGTTTGGTTGGCCAGGTGGGCGAATAATGCCCTCCATCAGCACCTATCCACACTTGGCCTTTTTGACCAACAAGGAGCTGGTCTTGTCCCAGTTTGCATATCTAATTCTGAAGCAGCTGAGTATTTTGACCAAAAGAAATTGGTTCAAAACCCTAAAAGTTGGTTCCCATCTGGAACAAAAAAATAGAAGGAGCTGAAGTGATTTTGAGATCAATCAAAGAGCATGCAGTGATCTGCCAACAAGACAGGACTACTGTTTTTAGTTTGGGCAGCTCCTGAATCTGAATCTGAGTTGGAGAAGTCTGAGTTTGTTGGAACCTACGAACAAATAATCACCAAGTTAAGAAATGGAAGGAGTACAGACACTCCAAAAAGGACACAGTGAAAAGTGGCATTGGATGTGGTAATATGGGGGAGTATTATCAACTCCTTTATGGCCTGCTGGGTCACAGAGCAGCAAACCAGCACACTGGGGCTGAATACCTGGCAATGCTTAGCACAATGGTTCCAACTCCCAAATGGTGAAAAAGTGGGCAGGTTCACTAGCACACTGGTTCCAAGAATGCCAAGTGGAACCAGTTCATGAACCAGAGCTATTTTGGTCAAAAAGAATGCAAAGGAAAGAGATGCACTTCCTATTTGCCAGAGAGATAGATTTCTACAGCTACCCAACAACCACAAAACAGTTTTTGTCAGCTGGCCTTGGAGCAGCCTATGTTTGGGGTGTGCAGGTTAATTCGAAAGTTTATGGGCACTGCAGTTTATCAGCATTACCTGTGTTTGAGTCAGCATCTTAGTTCCAAAAATCCTGAACAGAGCAGAGTCAAGAACTGTTTTTGTCAAAGAGGGAAGAGATCTGAAAATTCATGTTCTTGGTCCTCCGAGAACTGCACTGCAGTTAACAATGTAACACAAACAACCACAGGAAATGGCTGTAAAATGCAAGGTTTTGTGGGTATAAGGAAAAAAGACTTGTGCAAGTCTGGACTGCTGCTCATATTCAGCTAGCTCCTCATGTGATCCTAACTATGAGCATGTTTACATGCACACCTTATTCCTGTATTAACCAGAATATTCACAATATTCCAGTTGAGCACGTGTCATGTAAACACGCACCGAACCTGATTAAGGTCATATTCCGGTTGGAGAGAATTCCAAATCAGACCCCTGGCATATGCCTGTTCCAACCGGAATATTGTGACATGTAAACACCTTAGTCAGAAAATGCCCCGAACCGGAATATTCAGTCACGACCACGCATGCTCGACTCGCAAGGACTTCTGTGGCGTCTTTGTTGCTATGGTTACTGCAAGCGGGGAAAACGGCATGGCAAACAGCAGCAAGAGCCAGGAGACTGCAGTCTGCCTTCAGCTAATGAAAGACTTAAATATCATGAAGTATATCGATATAACGCGTACTGCTGTGCCCTGCGGCTGAGTGTCGCATTACATAAGAGAGTGGAATATGCCGAAACAGGGGAACATGCCTAGTAACATGTAAACGGAATATTCCAGTTGCTGCAGCGCAGTTACCTTAGCCGGAATATTGATCCGAACCGGAATATGGTGTGCATGTAAACGTAGTCATTGATTAAGACCAGAGAAGGTCAGTTTCAGAAAAGAGTGCACACACATTGCTCACACTCAGCTTGAAGTAGCTGACACTGAAGTTACAGGCAGTGGAATCAGATTCACTGACTTTTCAGCTACAGTTCCATACCAAAGAAAACGAAGTGTAGGTGTGATCACACCCTGTCTACATGGAGATGGTGGGCTTCCCGGTGAGCAGAAAAATTGACGGGTGAAAGAGAGAGAGAGAGAGAGAGAGAGAGAATGGCACAAGAGGGAAAAAGAAAATGATCAAAAAATAGACAGGGAGCGAGAATACAGACACACTTACTCATGGACACCCGGGCAAGTCCTGTGGTGTGTTTACTGAGACAAGATGGCTTGGTGCTGAGGGAGCCAGTAATTACAGCAACACTCTCTCTCCACAACTCACTTGATCACCCCTCCCTCTGTCTCCCGACCTTAACTCTCTAGCTCTCCTTTTTTCTTGCATGCGATCAGCTTTTTGGTCTCTTTTTTCTCTCTCTCACTTCCATTTAATGTCACTCCCTCCATCTCATCTCCGCTAGTTACATGAAGTCATTCTTTAATGAAGGGTGAGATGCTGCACTGTTCAGTGAGTGAATACAGAAAGTGATTTGTTAGTCTGTATTTCTGTACCTAGTTGATAGAAGTGACAATAATCATTTCTAATGATTACAGGAAAGATTTAATGGGGAAAAACTGTATGATATTCATCATAATCCCATTCTTATACACACTGTACTGTTACTGCTACATAGTGTCGATTGTGAAAATTTGTCACTGATGCAGTTTGAGTATCATGATCCTACTTATGCCTGTAGTTACTGTTATTAATATTAAACAACAGTGCTTACATAATCACAGAAATGCTCGTGTTCCTATCTGGTTTTAATGACATTGTGAATATTTGAGCAAATATTAATGGTGACATTCATAAAACAAAGCCCACAGTATTTCTAAACATACATTTACAAACAGAGGGAAAGCAAAGCAAAGGGTTTCTTTTTCCTTTTTCGATTTAGCTTTACTTGCAAAGCACTTTTGACAAGCCACTTAAGTTTTGCGGCTTTATTTTGAAATAAAGGGAGAGGTTACTGTATGTTTAAAGGAATAAATGTTGTTGTTGATGTTTTGTGCAGATTAACTGCCCTTGGTACCTCTGCTGTTGCTTTCAGCGCAAGGCAGAGCGGAGCCGGCGTAGTGGAAGTTTGGCTGATCGGCGTGCAGTGTGCACACATCACCAAAACCTCACAATCAGCACAAACAGTGCCAGTCTCCTTTGATCTGACATCAGTTGTGATGGTACAGTCGATATGGAGATAAATTTATGTGCTGATTGAGCTAGTAGCATTGAATAGTGTTTTTGCCTGTTGCCTGTGAGGTTTTGGTGACGTGTGCCCACTGTGCGCCGGTCAGCCAAACTTCCACTACACCGGCTCTGCTCTGCCTGCGGCAGTAGACCTCCATGTCAATTGTGTAAATGTTCATTACGCCTTCGCGCAGCGCATTTTAAAGGCGAGGACAGGGGCTCATTTGATTGGTTTAAAGTGAATCGGCTGTGTCAAACCCACTCCACGCCTTCTCTCCTCCCTTCCGTCGGTAGGAGGAACGGCGGAGTACTTGCGCCACCGCGCACGGCGTGCCAAACTCACCAAATCCACTTGGCCACACCCAGTTGGCAAAGCACAGTTGCGCTGCGCCCCTGCCTCGCCCGGTCTGCGAAACTAGAGTCCAATGTTTTTAACCCCTCGGACTCTGAGCTTCCCTTAACTTCCCACTTAAGCAGCTTCAAATGTTCATCCATATTGTTTACCTGCTGGTTCACGGAAGCCTCATCACACTTACAGTGAGTGAAATATTCACAGTGAAGATGCCATTGTTTTATGGCTGCAGCGTTATATTAGATAGAAAATATCATCATGTCTTGTGCACTTTTCATGTACATCACCCTGAAATTCTGCAGGACATAATTGGGATTTTTGGAAGCCTTGGCATCTCCATTTCAATTGAAAGAAACTGTCCTCCAGCAAAAAATGACCTGATAGGTTGTATGCACAGCAGTTTATTATGACTTACACTTACATTTTAACCCTCCTGTGACCTCCTGTTAACATTTTTTTTTTATCAGTTGGGGGCAATTTGACCCCAGCAATTTAAACCTCCAGAATATGAGTGTACTACAAACTGTTACCCAAGTTTATGTGTCAGGTCCTTTATGTGTCTTGCTGACACCCTAAATAGCCCTTTAAATAAAACATAACCTGCCCCTCACCCACCCCCTCTTATACATCCAAGTCCTTGTGAGAAATATGTTTCCCCCCACCCAGCCAGCGTCATGTGAACTGTCAGCGGTGTGCTTATGTTAGGTGAGGGTCCAAAAGCAGGCAGTTTTTTTGCCAACTATACGTAAATGACATGCTTTAGTTCCTCAGTGTTATCCAAAACAACTACAATTAATGTGTGTGAAATGTTTCTTATTTCAGCTACCAAATGCTATTTCAGGTACCAAATGAGTACAGGACATTGCAAATATATCATCATGTTAGTTTCATGTTTACCAACTTGTCCCTGTTAAGTTAGGAAAAGTTATGAAATATGAAGAAATGTTAGCTAGCATTTCATGATCTTAACCCTGACCTTTTCCTAACCTTAACCATTACCAAAAACTTTTCCTTAACTTAACAATAACTTTTTCTAACCTTAACCATTTCAAAAAACTTTTCCTTTAGTGCCACATCCCCGCCACATGGTTTCACGTTAACTTGGAACCGTTACCGCGTCAAGGCGTGTTGTTCATCAGGGTTGTGGCAGATAAGTCATGGACATGGGCCTGTGGCTTTTCTCTCCAAAACTCAACTCACAAGCCACCAGTAGTACCGAAATTGGAGATGGGGTCAGTGTGGGATATCGAGTGTATCATTCCAACTCCTCACCCTAACCTTAACAATAATATTTTCCTCACCTTTGGCAGGGATTTTTAGTGGCTTAGCTGGTTCAGGAAACACTCCTGTTGGTCGTATCCGAGGTTTGGAACAAATGGCCTCAGTGGTCGTCTGGGTGGGAGGACTTGTTGTGGAAACGTCACATGGCTAACAGGAAGCAGAGTGAAACGTAATGCAGTACTGATATGAGAAGACTCAACAGTGAAAAAAAGGATTTAAAAAAGTAATATGAAAAGCATTTGACTGAAACGAAGGAAGGCTTTATGTGATGGATCATCTTTCTCTGTAGTTGTTTTTCATGCTGTGCAGGAATGAATGGCAAAACAAGCTGCGGTATTCCCAACTGTGCTGACTGTGTGCAGACACCACTAGGAATAATGGAAGAAAAAGTTTAATCTCAAACCATTGCTGCTACCGTAGAAAAACCCTCTATCATCTTTGAAAGCTGCAATCTGCAATATGGGGTAATTTTTGGATACTGATTTTTGATAAAGTAATTTCCTGAAGAAACACTTGTGTTGACTGGGTTAGGGTTAGTCTGGCCTGTAATACTTTAGGGCTGAATGATATGGGGGGAAAAAATTATTTCAATTAATTTAACAGATATTGTGATTAGAATATAATTCACAAATTTATTAGGAATGATCATTTTTGCATTATAATTTTCATTTTCAGTTGAAAAACTAGTAAAATGATGATGCTGTGATTTTTGCTAGTTTCTGCACCAAAAAAAAAAAAAAAAAAATGCTTTCTTACATCTGGAAAATACAATTTTCAGGCCAGGGCATCTCTGTGGCAGCATAATACTTTATTCACAAAACTGTTCTCTCACATATTTTACCTTTATCAAAAAATTGCAGCTCCTACAAGTTGGATAATGCAGTTGGCCATATTGCAATTTTGATTCATTATTTTGATTAATTGTTCATGCCTGCTTTACATCAAAATGATGCCAAGGGGCAAAAGCAGCAAAATGTCACAAGTTTAGGACAAAAACACATGTTGTTGTTGTTTTTTAAAGGTGCTCATACTTTGCTTTTCCTGGTTTGATTCATCACTTGTTGTGTTTGAGAATTCTCACCAGGACGATATAAATAACAATTTGAGAAAACAGGGCAAATCCATGGTGTCTCAGCTAGTGCTGGACACTGTTCTCTGCTGCAGACCCACTTTGCGATTCAGACTGATAAGATTTGGCTGGCTTTTTACATTAGAGGCTCGCATAATTCCGCTTTAATCTATCATTCCACAATATATTTTTTCCCCCCACTGAAACCAGCAGCGGTTGTTAAAAAGTTTTTTGAACTTCCCTTTTTAAATTCATCTCAATTTTATTTTCCAATGAGCGGAAGACATTCACTGCATCAGCAGTTTTCCCATTCTTCTCCTGTGCTGAGTCCTAACCGCCTGCATCCACACATTTGGAGAGGCTTGGCTTTTCACAGGAGACGAGGGTTGTTTGCAAAAGATTAGGAAAATATTAATGTAGTGAAGAGGGCTTTGGAGAAGCTGGGGAAAAGCATATTTGCATTATTACCTCTGACTGTGTGCGGTCTGGAAAGGATGATTTGTGAGCCATGAATTGCTGCTCACTACTCGTTTCTAACCCTCTTTCTCCCTCTATTTTCTCTCCTAGTTTCGTGGTCTCACTCGACCTCAGTAACTCTCCCTCTCTCTCTCTTCTCACCAAACAGAGTGGTCTGAATCTAATCTGGACTCCCTTGCCAGCATCTTCAAGGGGAGTTTCATTTGAGTATGCAGCGTTTCACGTCCATCTGAACACATGCTGTAATCTTTTTTCTTTTGCCATGGTGGACCTTTTGCTAATATATAATAGATGCTGTCAGTTTCTGTGGGAGCGAAAGCTACTATTCATTTACAGGCAGAGTAGCAGTGAGAGCCAAGTCTGTTCCCTCCAAATTTATGGCATGATCCCTCTTTCAGTAATAAAGCCATGTAACCTGTCTGCACAGCACATCCTTTAATGCCCCAAAGGTAGCGGGTCACAAGGACACAAGGTTTGAAAGCTTATGACAAGATTTCAGCCTTTTTAATAAGGAGAGGAAAGATATCTGCACACCAAGAGTTCATGCATTTTGCATTTTAATGCAGCAAGCTTTCAGTCGTAAGCCCTTGGTCAGAGGTCAGCATGTAAAGCAAACAATGAGTATAAAAATCACAAATAATTAAGGCCCAAGATCTACAGCTTCATTGGTCTTATTCTCTGCCCCCGCCCCCCTCACACACCCACACACAAAAAAAAAAGGAAAAAAATTGAGCGATCCAGTACATAGTACACATTTTGTGTCTTTCCATAAGTCCTGTTAACAGGTCGTTCCAATGGTAGAAAAATTCATAGTGAATGAAGAGAAGAGAAATGTGGTGTTACTTTGTTTGCACACTGTATTGTGCCATTTCTAATTTTTTCAGTTCAAAGAATCTAAATTGACTTGATCCTTTTTAATCGCATGGAGAGGATCACAAGTCCAAATGGAAAAAAAAAAAAAAAATCAAAGGAGCTCCTTTTTTACTTGTACGTACGTGAAATATCACGTACAAACCCTGATATCGGAGCCCTCCACCCTGTGACCTGAGGTGTACCTATAGACTGTGGCTCCAGTATAACTGTGGCATAATCTTCTATCTACACCTTCCCCTACTGGCATTTCAGTGTGTTCAATATCCCGTAACATAACGAAGGAATGGAATGAGAATATTCATTAAACTAATGTGCGACCCGATAGTTCATGATGGTCATTACGTCTAATGGACCTCGTATGCCCAGTGACTCTCTGTTTAAGGTCATGGGGACTTTTTTCCCCACATAGATTGAATCAGTTGTGTATCTTGGTGAATAGACAATGTTCTCAGTGCTGCATTTGATAGAGCTCTTGAAGGGTAGCTCAGCCATTTTGATTTTCTTTTTATTTATTTATTTTCTTTTTTTATTCTTTCACTTTCCCTCTAGCTGTTCTGTAGGACAGTAGTGGTGTTTTCTTCCTCTCATTGTTACTGAGTGCTGGATACTGACTGGATGTTCCACATGCTAACTGTTAGCCTCCTGCCATTGAGGTGGACTTTCTCAGTCTTCTAACAGTCTGAGAAATAACCAATTTAAGGTTTAACATCACTTTACATGTATTGCTTTCTGAAATTAAATGTGCATATGATTAGAGTGCAAATGGATGATATTTAACAATTTGATGAAGGCAGTTATTTTTTAACAATGTTAGCTGGGGGAAGGTAGGAGGTTTTGTATGAGCAGCACATGGAGGATTCTTATATTTCCGAGCAGCCAAAAGGGTTAGTTTAGGATCTGGCTTGATGTTACCACACGAGTTTAACTGAAAGGGGAGGATCCTTGAATTGCTGAATCAGTGGTTAAAACGTGCTGATCCTTCTTCACACTTAAATGTTTCCCTTTTTTTTGTATGAGATTGGGAAATATTTTTGAATATTAATTTTGATAAGCCTTTATTCATCACATTGGTTTCATCAAAGACATCACTGGAATGAGCCTGTAAAACTGAGTTTTAGGCAAACCATCTGTCAAGGCTCTAGGATGAGCATTACTAGGTAGGAGCAACATATCAAGGTCAGTTTTGTTTTTGGTACAGGGTAGAAATAAGGCTCCCTTTGCACAGTTTGATCCACATATCAAGACATAACACCCACGTTTGGGATCAAATTCAATAGAAATCTGAAGTCATGAGTATTAAGTAAAGCAACAAAGTCTGTCAAGGTATTGTCAATACCTTGAAATATGCAGAGGACAATTAAAATATCTACACCATTTAAGTATATTTGATGAGCATTTTTAAATACAAAGCTGTATTCAGATAACCCCATGTAGGAGCCAAAGTTGAACTTATCTATGTGCCCTTCATTTACATCTTTGAAAGAGAAGTAATTAGGTTTAAGGACCAATGCAGCCAGTTCACAGATAAATGCAGCAGGTGGGAGAGCTTCCTCAGAGCAGTCTTGGAGATAAAATTCAAGAGCTGCCAAACAGCAGTTTCTCTTACAACAGGTCACTTTGTTGTTAAAAAATGACATATTTGGAGTCGACATATTGCCTTTGTAATATTGCCTTCCACATGTACTATGGAACATGAGAGGTGTTATAAAACAATGATGCAGTCTACCTTTGGGATCTGCTATCCCCACTGGGTGAGAATTTTTTTGGTATACTGGCATGTGGCTCAGGAGGCTGAGCAGTCTTCTGGTAATCAGGGGTTTCCTGGTTCGAACCCCAGCTCCTTCAGAGAGCATGTCAAAGTGTCCTTGAGCAAAACACTGAACCCCAGTACACTAGAATGCAGCTGTAGAAATTCATGTTATTGTGATATTTGTTGAAAAATACCCCTATCCTAAGAAACCTAAGAATATTTTGATGTGCTGGCGTATCACTAAGAAAAGCCTCAATCACTGAGAGTGAAGAACTTCTATGATTTCATGTTCCAAATGTGCATTTTCACATGTATGTGCACCACTATGACATTCCATGAGATCACACATGGAGCAGAGGCCACACTGCCTCTTGTATGTCAGTCTGATTACCTGTATAAACAGGCCACTGAACTGCCTTTGTGCAGGAAAGTAGATCCTATTAGCAGTCATTGCATGCAATCTAGAAGATGCTCCTGGCTTTGGCTCCAGATCCCAGAACCAGAGATTTATAGGGGTTTTTCAGTTTGTACCGTAGCAATGCTGTTTTTCAAGTGTTTTGTTTGGCTTGGCTGGGCCTTTAGTACCTCCTGATTAGCTAACTAGCAAGTACAAATAAACAACAGTAGCACAAGATAGTAAACTGCAATACATATGGTAAATAATACTGTTGAACAAACTGTAAATTCTGTCATCAATAACTGAATACACCCCTATACATCCATACATGCAAGTAAACATGCAAATCAAACAATAAACTAGATGAAGTTATTAGCATACCTCTTGTGTCTCCAGTTAGCTGGCCATGTGCAGTTGCTTCACGCCTCACCTGGATTTTCATGTATGCTTGTTGCAACAGTGAGGAGTGTGATGGATGGACTCAGTCAGGGACAGTCAGCATTGTGGGCCAGTCATGTTTGGACGTTACAGCAAAAATGTCTAAACAATTAGAGACTCTAGAAAACAACTGTCTCACGCCACAGTTGGTTTAATATTCTGGGTTAATCGAGTTTTTGTGAAATTTTTGCAACATGTGAAATACAGAATGTTTACAGTAGAAAACATCATGATACTTTTTGTATGTCCAATTCAGTTCAAGAGTTCCGCCTATGACATCCAAGATCTTTCTTTTTTGTTTGTTTGTTTGACTAGAAATTCTAATGTGGGGTTGATCTCATATTCCTGTTGAACTGTTCATGAGCTGCTGAGTCAAATATGTTCTGGACAACAACTGTACCTTTCTTTTCAGCAATCTTCAGAATAACCTCAGAGTCTGTAGAAAGTCCTTGTGTGGCCTTTTTTCATCTCAACTGAAATTAGAGAGAGTGCATGGAGGCGCCCTGCTGGCTCCCTTGTGGAGAGCAGAAGACATTTTAAGGTTTGATTCCAGCCTGGGTTTGATTCCGAGCCGAGTCTTCTGCTGCATGTTATCTCCTTCTCTCTCCCCTGCCTTTCCTCTCTCTCTCCACTGTCGCTATTGAATGAAGCAGAAATGCAAGAGGTAGAGGTGTAGAGGTAAGGAATTTCTTGTTCAACTACTCTTCAGTAATTTCAGATTGAAGAATGTGAAGTATGAGGCAATAATGTACTTCCATGATAAGTTTTGTTCAGACTAGTGTGTGTGAGAGCTGCTAAACATATGTATGGGTTAAAGACAGATTTTTGGTGGGGAGTGAATACCAAGACAGCAGCAGTCGGACAGGTTAATCACTGGGTTCTCACTTGTCAGAGGGCAACAGGCTTGTTTTGGGTGTCTGGATGTCTTCTTCCCCCTGCGCAATTTCTTCTGCCACACTGGCTCTTTTTTGAGCGGTAATTTCTACCTTGTACCTCTGGGAGGAATCAGTCACCAGGAAGGATGCTGTCAGCAACTGTGCCGCCAGTGGTGGAAGAGATGTAGGTAGATGCTGCACGCCTTCAGCATGGATTCACCTTACTCTGTACATTTTATTTTTTTTATTTAACCTTTATTTAACGAGGGAATCCCTTGAGATTAAAATCTCTTTTTCGAGGAAGACATGGCCAAGATGAGCACACCATTACAGAGTTACAAAAATTCTAAAATAAAACATGTTAAGAACAGACAAAGGACAACAGACACATACAACAAAATCCAGCTTAGGAATAGAAATTGCGCTCTTCAGTAACACATTTTTTTATCAGAGCTTTGAACTCTCCCAGGGAGACCAAATCATTAAGCTGTAATGTGTTCTGAAGATTGTTCCATGACCATGGCGCAAAATACGAGAAAGCTGCTCTACCAAGTTCCGTGCAAATCCTGGGTACCCGGTAGAGCAGCCTTCCAGTGGAACGAAAGTTATAACAGCTGTTTGTGAGTGATAGTAGATTACATAAATATGAAGGGATGTCAACTGAAGTTTAACAGCTGCAGGTGGGGGTCAACTGGAGTTCAAGAACATCGAGGCAGAGAATGGAGTCAGATCAACGGACCAATCCTGGACATTCACATGTTTACGCAACATTCTGTATAGTATATCAGACTGGGTCAGGAAAAG
>OMLB01064120.1:0-12557 GCA_900302555.1 Myripristis jacobus | reverse complement strand
TTTTTCTCTTAACTGGTGAAACTGCAGAGTTACTGGATTCTCTCCAGAATCAGGCCAGATATTCTTTGGTGTGACAGCTTGTCTTCCCAGGGTAAGTGTGTGTGTGTGTGTGTGAGAGAGAGAGAGAGAGAGAGAGAGAGAGAGATAAGAGGGTGGCTCACTGCACTTTGCACATTTTGCACATTTTTCACCTTTATTTATCCATGGAGAGTAAACTGAGCTCCATACTCCTCTGTAGGAATATTCTGCCACATACACACACTCTGTGTCTTGCTCAGACACCTTGGCAGTCATTGTTGAAGCAGGGAAAAGTGGTGCATTTTTTTTTCAACTTTTTTTTTTTTTACAGGCAAGTTAGAGTTCATGCTTTACTTGCTCACTGCTTTGACACATAACGCATTCTGTGACCACAGTGTTGAATTCACTTCTAACTCAGACTCAGCCTCTTTTCATCACCGCTAAATTCAAGATCTGAATGAGACATTAACAATATGGGATGGCAAGCTAAACCACCAATAATGTCTTCAAAATTCTAACAATGTAGGTGTAATGTTATGGAGACAAATGTGTCAAAATGTTGATTGAAGCTATCAAAATCAGATGGACCCAACAATCAGATGTCTCTCTGTGCCTGCCTGGCAGAGAGACTGGCAGGGACACATCAGGCATGTGGAAACACTTGCACGAAAGAGGACAGAAGGCAGAAAGACAGGAAGAAGGATTTTTTTTTTTTTTTTTACAGCAACAGAGAACTATATCAAAGTTTTGCTTTTACAGTCCTAGAGTTTTTGTTACAATCACTTTTAATTTTGGGCACATTACAGTCATTGTATTCCAAAAAACCTTGGCAAAAATAAAGCCTTTAGTGTAGTAGTTCTTTTACCCATTCCCGACTTTTGTAAGGATACTACTGATTGTTAATGTTTTTTTAGGTTCTATAGAGAGTTTTAGAAAAGTGAACTTAGTATTGAGAAATGCTTGTAAACACTTGAAAAAAAAAAACTGTTATCATTTACTGTCCTTCAGCAAATTTCCCAGATTCAGCCTGATGACCCTTCGGTTAGATAACCTCTTCCTACTTATAGAGAGATCCAACATGTTTGCATTTGAGAAAGCTAGTGATAATTCATTGACATACTACATCTGGAAATGCTTTTTTATTTTTCCTGTATTCCCATCACATTCATCCAAAACGGCAGCCCAATTTGAACCTTATTAACACCGATGACAGGGCTATGTTTCATTTTATGTTTCAAATATCAGATTAGAATTGATTTAGTGTCTTTGCAGCATAACATATGAGTGGATGCTGCTTAATTCAGATGTGGTAGTTAATATTTCACCGTGAATGACAGGAATGCCAAATTACAGGCATAATGTATGCCAGATCACCCCAGGCGCAATTCCTCACGTTGGACTGATAGATTTGCCTCCTTTTGTTTTTCCGTGTTATCACCGTTATCCGAGGCAGAGGGAAAACGAACGGGCTCATAAAACTCAGCAGAACAGTTTATCCATTTGGGGAAAATACACCAGCTGAAGTCCTTATTTTAAACTATCTGAAGTTACTGTCTGAATCCTTTGCTCAGTCCCCTCTAGGTGTTGTGGTGTTGCAAAGTAACATTACAAATAACGAATGGCCGACTCGATATTTATAAAAAATTTACATTTACAACTGCATTTGCATTTAACTTCAACAACCTAGGATTAATTTTTCAAAAAGTTTTCTACAGGGAGGGATTTTTTTTGTTGTGTTTAAGATAATCCTTACCTTCCGCCCTCATAGTTTTGCAGGCTCAAAGACCCCATGAAATGGACTCTTATTTTCTTGATTTCATGTATATCCTGTTGAAACAGTTTGGGCGGGACATGGTGCAAACTCACAGGACATCAGGTTGGGAGAGGAACACAATTTTACTGAAGGAGCAGATGGGTGAGAGGATTTTTAAACATTTGTGAAGGACAGGTGATGCACCCATCAAAAATACCTGTGTACAAGTCAAATCAATCAAACCACAAAATGCTACCAAAAAAGGATTTGTGCAATTTAGTTTTATGTGAGTAATAGTAAAGTACTTGCCTCTCCTTTTTATGTATTTATACTAAAATTTGATTGTTTGTCTTGATTTGTTTTTGATAGTTACTACTTTTATTTTTTTGTATATTTTTATATTTATATTTTTTGTAAATGTTAGGATTATTTGGGTTTAAATATCAGTTGAATTTATCTTGTGTTTTTTTTTTCTATTCTCTTTCTTTTCTCTATTCTCTTTATTTGTGTTTATATGGTAAAATTTACTTCCATTTGTCTTCATTAGTTTGTTACTTTTTGATAGTTAGGAGTTTTATTTTTGTTTATATTTTTATATTTATAAAGTTGTAAATTTTGGGATTATTCATTTGTATTTTTACAAATATCTGAATAACTGTTCAGTATTCTCATACTTTGTCAATGATCATATTCACACAGCAGCGATATTCCTCTGATGTCGTGCTCAGGGTGGGAAACTCAAATGCTGTAATTATGTTGTTCTGCTGTGTTCCAGGCTGCACGTTGTATAAATTTAGGTAATATGACAAAATGTTAATTGTTTCACTGCTTCCTGATTGATAAACAACTGAAAAAACAGTGGCCAAATTTCAAGGTAAAACAACACATTTAATCACCTGTTAGCTATTGATAGACAGCTAACGTTAGAATTCAGCTACTATGTGGCTAACGTTACCATTTGATAGCATTAGATATGATAGGAAAGGCGTAAATTAATTACAAAATATCAGTGAGCACTTTCTCCACCAGCTAAAGTCTGGAAGTAAAACCCACTGGCTGTGCTGAAGCTTGACGTGTAACATTAGCCGTCCTGCTGACCTCACAGATGTTCTGGTTACCTCAGGAACGTGACGTGACCTTCTGCTCGCAGGAACACGATTAGACTGATTACATACTGAAAGTGTATATATAATTTATGGTGAGAAAAATGTAGTATCACAGAGGAATATGAGCTCAAAGCTGTCACTCAGGTTAGCTTAGTTGCAGCAGAAAGCATTTAGCTTCACCACCAGTAAGCTAACATTTTGTATAATATTAGCTAGCCAGTGTTATATGAACATAATGTCTTTGTAAATGACTTTTACATGTTTTATTCATGTTCATACTCAGCTGTGTTTATACTGCTCTCCATTTGGTAATAAAGATTTTGGCTTACTTACACTTGGATTAAAATATTGGTCAGTATCAAGGGTGGAGGCAGATGTTGCAAACATTTGGAGCTTAGCCTCCCCTAGAGATATTTTTTTTTTCCTACAGCAGCTATATGCACTATTTTTCAAGCCATTTTTCAAGATAACAGAATGCCTAGAAATCTGTGCATCATTTGGGGGAAAAAAACATGATAGTTGGCCAGGAAAAATGTCATCCTGTAGAGCATACATCCTATTTTGCATTCTGTGTTTTTCTACATTTCTTCATCATTCTGAAACCATAAGATGACAAATGTTAAGGATGACTAATTTTTGCTCCTGCCAGCTAAAAACAGGCAAAAAATATCTGATCTCAGTATTTTTAAGTTAGAAGTTACACGTTAGAGAAGAAATTTGGCGCAAACAGCATTGTTAATCTTGAAAATAATTTTTGTTATACTATGCTGGAGTAGAGTTCACAGGATGAATGTTTAGCTGACAAATCTGCTGCATTTGAATCAATGCCATAATTATCTGGGCTGCTCTAATTACAAATCAAAGACCCCCAACAATGCCAAGTAAATGTGTCCTCATTGCTCTGAAATGAATATTAGGCCATCAGAATAATATTTACTGAAATTGTAATAGAAGTGGTATTCATCATCTTAAGGCTGACAATCTGAATATTAATTTGAGATGCACTGTGTCAAGTTATTCAAGCTTAAACATGAGCCTACTGCAACCTCTGGCAGACAGGATGTAAGCTGCGTCAGACTAAACCTAAACTATTTTGGGGCTATTCAGAAAACATTCGGGGCTGGATGCCCAAACTGCCACCCTCCACCCTTGCCAAATATCCTTTTTTGTTTGTTTGTTTGTTTGTTTTTTTCTTTGAAGGTACACTACACTGACAAAAATATTGGGCCACCTATACATCCCACCTACAGGAGCTTTTCTGCCATCCCATTCTAAATCCATAGGCATTCATATGGAGTTGGTCCCTCTATGCAGCTACAACAGCTTCCATTCTTCTGGGAGGCTTTCTACAAGATGTTGGAGTGTGTCTGTGGGATTTTTGCCCGTTCATCCAGAAGAGCATTTGTGAGGTCAGACACTGATGTTGGACCAGAGGGCCCGGCTCACAATCTCTGTTCTAGTTCATCCCAAAGGTGTTGGATGGGGTTGAGGTCAGGGCTCTGTGTGGGCCAGTCATGTTCTTCCACACCAAACTCAGCCAGCCATGCCTTTATGGAGCTGCTTTGTGCACTGGGGCTCAGTCATGCTGGGACAGAAAAGGGCCTTCCCCAAATTGTTCCCACAAAGCTGGAAGCAGAGAATTGTCCAAAATGTCTTGGTGAGCCGAAGCATTAAGATTTCCCTTCTCTGGAACTAAGGGGCCGAGGCCGACCCCAGAAAAACCAGCCCATAGCTTTATCCCTCCTCCAGCAAACTTTACAGTCGGCACAGTGCAGTCAGGCAGGGAACGTTCTCCTGGCATTCACCAAACCCAGACTAGTCCATCAGATGGGCGGATAGCGTGGTTGTGATGGTGATTGGTCACTTCACAGAACACGTTTCCACCGCTCCAGAGTCCAGTGGTGGCATGCTTTACACCACTCAATCCGATGCTTGCATTGAGCTTGGTGATGTAAGGCTTGTGTGCGGCTGCTCGGCCATGGAAACCCATGCCATGAAGCTCCCAGCACACAGGTTCTGTGCTGATGTTGATGCCAGAGGAGGTTTGGAGCTCTGCAGTTATTGAGTCAGCAGAGCATCGGCCACTTTTAAGCACTATGAGCCTCAGCGCTCGGTGACCCCGCTCTGTAACTTTACGTGGTGCTGCCACCTGGTGGCTGAGTTACTGTGGTTCCTAAACGCTTCCACTTTGCAATAACACCACTTACAGCTGATGGTGGAATATCTAGAAGGGATGAAATCTCACAAACTGACTTGTTGCAGTGGTGGCATCTTATTACGTTACTATTACAGCACCACGCTAGAATTCAGAATGAGTCATTCTTTCACAAATGTTTTAAAAGCAGACTGCATGGCTAGGTGCGTGATTTTAAACACCTGTAGCAGTGGGACTGCATGAAACACCTGAATTCAGTGATTAAGAGATGCGTCCCGATGCTTTTGTCCATATAGTGTATTTTCATTCATTCATTTACGTATAGAATTTGGTGAAAACCTTGCTGTCCATCCCGCAGCCCCTTCATATGCATGCTAATGGACATTCACATTGACATGCATCACTAGGTAGAGATGCTTTGAGTGCCATCCATTTCAGTGAATGGATGCTGTGCTCCCTCCCTAATGGCACATCTTGGTGTGAATGCCTGCTGTTGCACATATAGCATCTGTATGTCACATCCCTCACTGAGAGGAAAATCTATGCTATATCTGTGCTATATTTGAGAAAACAATTTTGCAGGTGAGCAGGGTAAATTCTTTCACTCTGGGCTGTAAAGCCAAACGACCCCTATGCCTCCGACCCTGTTCCAAATGGTTTGAGTCCAATAGTACTCAGACTCTGATTCATGAAATGGCCAATGGAAACATAATTAGAATACGGCTGTGTTAGGCTCCAGTCCCCTGCCATGCAAAGGCAGTAAAATGCATTAATGTACAAATAACTTGCTCTACCTATGTGCTGTATGTATGCATGCAGAGCAGCTATAATGAGCTTTCATCCCAGGTGACTTTTTCAACATTTTCGTTGGCTACAAACGTAGGCCAACATATTTATTTGTAATTTTTGATGAAAAATCTATGCAAAATATTAGTTTTGGCTAGAAATTAAAGATGCTCATGTGTGAGTATAAAATTCTAATGACAGATAAATCTAGTATTAAAAATATTCCTTGCCTACTCACTGAGGTAACAATATTTATAACATACATTATTCATTCTTAGTCTTTACGTACTAATTAGACATTTTCAATAGACTTTCATTTCAAAGTTACTTCAGTTTTACCTCCCCTGACAGGAAGTCTCATAGCAGCTCTTTTCACCACATCTTAATGGGATTTTAGGATGTAGGGTGCTTTCACAGTGGAACAGCTGGGGCACTTACTGAGTAAATGCATTTCAATTCAGTTCAGTTTCTGTAGTTTCAAAGGCAAAAATTAAATCATCATCATCATCTCTCCATAACTATATATAAAAGTCAGTCTTTCATTTCTGATTTCTTTCCTGATTTCCACAGAAGTTGTGCCGAAAGACCCACAAGAGAACATTTGTAAAGCCTCTTGGAACCAAGCTTCTTGGATTCAAGGTGCTAACTAGTGAACTGGCCTATGTTAGCGGAGTTGCTGGCCACTGACTCCCGCGCTGTTGAAGTGGAATTGTACTGGTTGTCTATGACCCATCACGCCATTTCTAATATTGACCAATATTACCCTGTCTGGTGTCCTTTTTGAAGTCTCTGTACTTCTTATTTTTTTGTAACTTGTTGATAGTTTGGCCCTGGTTTTTTTTTCTCTAATAAAAAAGCCTTCACCAACTCTTAAGCAATCTTGAGATACAATACTTTCTGTAGTGTTCCCTTCCATTTTTTTTTCCTGAAATTCAGATGTCTGTATTGAAAGCAATAACATTGTTTCTCTGGCAGACCACTGCACCCTCTCAGTTTCTATGTTGTCTCCATCTTTCCCTGTAGACTAATACCCAACCACTATTGTTGTCGGCACAGTTCCCACTTCAGATCCCACTATTATTTGGTTCCAATCGGGAACCAATTTATTTTTGGTTGAAATGCTCAGAATGCTTCAAAATTACAGAGAGCTAGGATGTAACCAGTTCCTTAGTGGCTGAAAAGGCCTAATATGAGTAACGGCTGGGCTCCGGTCTTCTTCTTCCTCTCTGCTGAGTAAAGCAGGTCCTACTAAGATCAGCCAATTAAAAGCAATGCCTGTTTAATCACTGCAAAATGGGCAACAAAAGGTGTTTAAAAAGTGCTGCTCACACAGAATCAAGTCAATTAGAGGACAACCTTCCTGGGAAAACTCGCTTTCTATTTTAGGTTAATGCATCAAGTCCCTGTGCACGTGTCGTTTTGTGTGCACATACACACACGCACGTGCGCACGCACACACACACAAACACTCGCATACATATACACATTCCCACTCGAACATACACGCACAAATGCACAGTCTCTTGTGCTCACCAAATGCTGATACGGGACTTTTGCGGTTCATTTAAAGCGTCGCTAAGGAGTCAAAGGTCCAGCCATCACTTTCATTATGAGAGACACCACACACACACACACACATTCACACACTACATGGCACCGAGAGACACAGACGCACAGCCAGCCACGCAGAATTAACAGTATGCACATAATTAACTGAAGTTACACTCCACGCTAATCTGCCAGACACTCCCTGTCATGCCAATGAGGCTGTACTCAACACTTTATAATTTTTTCCTTGCTATCTCTCTCCTTGTGTTTTATCTGTCTGCAGCCACACATCTTCTACACATCTGCACTTCTTCACTTTCTTCCTGTCAATCTCCATTTCCTTCTACCCCCCACCACCTCTCGCTCTTCCTTTTATCTCCTACCCACTCTTTCCCTCTCTTTCTATCGCTGACTCCTACCCTCTATCTTCCCTCTTTCTCTCTTTTGCTGTTTGTCTTCGTTCCCTTTCAGCCACTACACCAGCCGTTTTGCATCCGCAAGATAACGACACAAAATTCAATTTCTCGCCGAGTTGCCTCCCTAATGGCTGAGTGGGGGAGTGTGGCATGCTGAGTTCCTGTGCTGAGTTACCTTGCCAGGGCTGCTTTCATTTGCTGCCTTCACATTGCGGCCTAAAAATAAGTCACACCATTTGGCAAGGTGAGGTGTCACTCGACCACAACAGCAAACTGCCTTCTCATTTTGATTGACAAGTGTTTTGACCATATCAAGTACACTCAAACAATGACTGACCTGCTAAAGGTGCTGTGCATATCCTATGTAATCATCAATAGATCATTTTTATTGGATAAAATTTATTGTGGAGACTGTCCTTCAGTGCACACCAAAAAATGACCCCATAGGTCATTTTTACAAGCAGCTTATTACAACCTATAATGACATTTTAAACTTAAGTGAACTCTGCTGGTCTTGTAAATAACAATGTGGTGTGTTGGGAAGTGAGGTGATGTGCTGTAGGATAACAAGCAAGAAAATCCATGTTGGGAGATGGTTGGGGGGGTGGATGCATCAACACTACAACCTTACTCTAACCTTAACCAAGTATTTTTGGTGCCTCAACTTAACCAAACTATGAACACTTTTTACCGCCATGTGGCATAGCTCCTGCCACCTGAAGGGGGCGCTAATTTAGGAAACGCTCCTGAATATTAGAGAGTAGCAAACAAACAACCTATGTGGTTGTATGGGTTGGAGGGCTTGTAGTTATTGTGATATTTTAGGAAAATCATTGTAAGCAAATGAAGCATGATTAAGATTGGTAACTTCTACATTTCCACCACAGCAGGGGTAATGTAATTTTGTCAGGTCGAATCATCGCAGCTTATTCGCTCATTCCACTTTTTTTGTCAGTTGAGTCCAAAGGGTTTTCATTATCGGCAATTTTAAAAAGTGCACCTTTAAAGGGACAACCTGCTGGATTGATTTTTAGGAATTTTCATGGTCAGTTGCTATTGCTTTGATGTTTTGCAATACTTTTGCAGTACTTTAAAAACTGTCCCATTGTTCTGTAGAAGGTTCTTTTAGTATCTGCTATTTATTCCAAACAAACTGCTAATTTTGCCCATGAAAGAACAGCAAATGTTAGAGTCTTCATGTGCTGGCTGTAGGTTTTGGTGGCTGTATGGTATTACCTGACAGTTAACAAAGCATAATGGAATTTTAATATAAAAAAGTGAAACTATGTTAAGCTACTTTAAAAGTTGCCTTAGCTAAAACTACCCAAGAAGTCATTTCAAACTAACTTCTTTGGAACTGAAGATAAGTTGAGAAGCTTAAGATTAATGCATCTACATAACACAGCATAGACCCTCCTGCATTGATCTAATGTTATCATAAGACAAAAAAAAAGTACAAAAAAAGAACAAAGGCAGATGAGGCTTCAGTTAGTCATCTATTTTATTAATCTGTGGCCACCAATTCTCTTGGTCAGGTTGTCCTCAAAGGCAAAATAAAGTCTGTCAGAGAAATTATGAAGAGCCAATGATTTCCAATAGCACAGTAAGGTCATCTGTGTTTAATTTAGAGACTGATAGGCATATGGAAAATCCATGATGTGCATAATCACCTTCGCTGGCTCTGATGCCTTGGGCCCAACGCTGTCCATTGATCACAGCGGTGTCCTCTAAAAACACAGACATCAACATAACCAATAAGGAGGAGGAGAGGAAGAGGAGAGACAGCCGGGTAGATTAACACTGGAAGACTGACGAATGTTCTCCTCTTTGATTCATTTCATCAATTAATTTCATCAATTACCTGCGACGGCTGTGATGACAAAGGGAGAGGCAGAATCACAACACAGGAGGAGTATCAGATTACCACTAATTATCTATACGGGTTTAGTTTTGATTTATGGATGTTGATTAATCAGATATTTGATGAGTTACGGCCGCTAATTGCCTGGCGAGGAAGGATGTGTCTGAAAATATAAGGTGATCAGTGTGCAACAAGGTTTTGTGTGTGTGTGTGTGTGTGTGTGTGTTTGTGTGTCTTTGTGTGTGTTTGTGTGTGTGTGTTTGGAAGAAATTACAGTCATTTAGCCAAGGCGTGTATCACAGGATTAGCATAATAGATAAGCTAAATGGATAGTGCTGACTTGATCCAAAAGGCTTGTCTTCATCTATCTTCCGTACCTGATTGGAGGGGGAAGGGGAGGGATGGATTTTGGTTCACACACACACACACACACACACACACACACACACACACACACACACACAAGCATATGCAGGCAAATCCAGCCTCAAATAGTCATACCAAAATATCTGTTTTAACCCATGTGGAATAACAAAAAAGATATGAGTCACACAAATCAGAAGATGTTATTACTTATTCAGATACTTTGCTGATTATCCAAACTTTGTGGAACATATCACACATCTGGTAAGGAGGATGTTGAAGCAATTTTCTTAGAATGAATTGCAAATAGGGCTAAATCTTCGGTTGTTTGGACTGCAGACAGATTGGGGAAGCTATTATTTTAAAGGGATGGCTTTTTGAAGCATTTTAAAATTTGGATCCCAAATGGTGCTACCTTCCTCTCATTGTTACTGAGTGCTGGATACTGGCTGGATGCTCCACATGCTGACTGTTAGCCTCCTGCCACTGAGCTGGACTTCCCCCCCAGCTAACAGTCTGAAAAATAACTGCCTTAATCAACTCAAAGAAACTTTAACGTCACAAGTGTCACTTTGTGAGACAAAAGCACAGATTGGTGAGTATACTAATAGGTAGATGGGTAGATCATTGAAGAGGAAGTGGGTACAATTTGCTTTTTGGCTAGTGGTTGGATACACTGGAAATTGCCAGAGGCATATACAGCATATAACCTTCACTACACAACTGACGACCACCAAGCACACACAGACAATCATTTTGCTCAAATTACAGTTTAAAACTGTATTCCTCCTTTTATCACCATCCAGAAACATCCGGTAAGTTCTGCACTTGCTGTATCACTCCACAGCAGCCGTAGCACCACACAGTCAGACGTGGATTGAGTTTGCTATTATTTGTTGTCTTCATTGAACACATGCATACACACACACACAGGTTGGACAAAAATTACTTTGTCCAGAGTGCTAGGAGCTGGCAAAAATGTTGTGGTTAGCTTGTTCTGTTTCTCCTCTCCCCTTTGCAACATAGAGATCTCAGGCCACACAAGAAAATAGTTTTACATGTTTTTATCATATGCCTCTTCAGACAGTAAAAATGCTGCTACACATCATCAAATTCAAACTTTGTTCATTATACTTTTTGACTGGCTTAAGGATATTTAAGAATGTTAGCTGGGGGGAAGTCCAGCTGGATGGCAGGAGGCTAACAGTTAGCATTTGGAGCATCCAGCCAGTATCCAGCACTCAGTGACAATGAGAGCAAGATAGCACCACTACTGTCCTACAGAACAACTGGACTTGAAGTGTAATAATATATTTTTTAACAATAAGCGAATAACCCCTTTAACACTGAACATCATCATTATTATTAAATCCAGGTCTCTGTTGCCCCGCACACTCCCAGGTATGTCAATAATGTTGTACCTGCCTGATCTGTCTTTGTCTACCTGTCTGTCTGTGTGGTCTGAAGGGCAGGGAGGACAGACGGCATCTGTGACAGCACTGTGTTTATGATCCGGGCTGACGTGATCCATTCATCACTCAGATGAAACCTGGGGAGCTTCTCTCTACATGCCGACACCCCCCACTGCTCTATTCTCTCCACTAGCATTAGACTGATGTAAGGAGCTGATACTGGCCCTCTATTAGACATCACATCCCGTCCAGTCTGTTTCATCCACCCCGATATAAAGGATATGATGCAATTTGATGGATCATGTAGTTATTGTGGAATTGTTCATCAGAAGCCCTTAACATCAAGTGATTCTAATGAGACATTTTTATCAGGTTAGACACAAAAATGCACAAACATGTCTGTTATTGTTATTATTAACCTGAGTATCGAAGATCCCTGGGTTTTACTGTCGTGATGGTCTAAATGATGGTCAAAATGCTGTTTAGATGCTTTTTGACTAAAACACTGCTAGAACAACTCAATATATGTGAATTTTTGCATGAGAATGGCCAAATTTGAATATTAGTCCACAGGTATTGGTATTTATCACCAAAACTCATAACACCGTCTTCCACAATGTACGAATACCCTCACCCTTCATCTTCTTTATTTTTATCATTTCATACACATAAAGGGAGACATAAAGATATACTCACACACTCACTTTTAGCCCACTTCTTACGTTTGTCATAATGTTGCAATATAGAAATATGTGTGTGTGTGTGTAAGTGGTAGTCGTTTGCCTTTTGATGATGACCAGCTAGAGGTCACACACACACACACAACACACACACACATATGTTTAGATTTATTGTTTTATTTGTTTATTTTTGTGAAAATGATGTGCATGATTGCGAGTGAAATCAAATGACTCAGTTTTGGCCGGGGAACCCCTGGTACTTCCTCAAGGACTGCTGCTTGTCCCCGGACCCCAGCTTGACAAGCACAGGTACACATGTGTTTGTATGCTTAAACACACCGCTAAACACTTTTTTTTGTGCATTTGTGCATCAGCTGTTCAGAGAGACGGGGAGCAAGAGTCGGTGTCCGGGGCACCGGGCTCTGGCAATGGGAGAAATAACACCGGTGAGCCGGGGAA